>CAVNYN010288723.1:0-46292 GCA_963692815.1 Nyctanthes arbor-tristis | reverse complement strand
TTGGGTTTATTGTCAAAAATAATCTAAAGTTGAAAAGGAAAAGGAAAAGGAAAGAAGAAGAATCCTAGGAGGAAAAGGAATCCAAATCATAGAAGGATTGTCTTGTCTTCCAAGGAAACGAAGCCTATAAATAGAGATGTTTTCTTCTTCTTTTATACACAAATGGTACAAGTGAGTTGAAGAGAAAAATTAAGTGTCGTAAAACTCGAGGCGATCTTCTCGGTATCACTTGGGTCGAGTCAGAGAGTCTTGTGAAGAAAAATAGTAGCTTAGCGTTTTGGAATTTCTTTAATTCTTCGCGGGTTAGGCAAATGGTAGAAATTGGTAAATGCGGTAAAACTTGGTATATTTTTCTTGTTATACTTGGGGATGGGTTTTGGCGAGTGAAAATTCTGTATGGTTGTAAGCGACTTTAATCATATAGTGGAAAGTTTTGACAGTCCGTTAAATTCGTCTTCGTTCTTTTATTTTTCCTTGTCTCAATTAAATTCCTTGAACAACGGTCCTGCGGGGGTAATCGGGGAATTTACCTTAATTCCCAACAGTGGTATCAGAGCGTCAGGTTTTGTTCGAGGTGGAGCATAGGAAAAATGACGTACGAAGTGGTGAGAATCAAGCTTGACTTGTGGTTAGAACAAGTCTGGAATTTCTTGATTTTGATTGGGCAATTTAAAGCTTTCAAAGGAAAACCTTCTCCTTGTTCTAACAAAGTTGCTGGAGCCAGTATGAGCGATAGTGATTGGGAAGATTTATATTTGAAGACTGGAAGCAGGATGTGTCTCCATCTAGTTAAGAATGTTCTTGTAAATATTCATCGAGTATTTGCTGTGAAGGAACTATGGCGTTAATTTGGAGAGATGGATCTGGCAAGAGGTTTTTCAAATTTGTTGCACCTGGAAAAATTGTTAAGTTCTTTGCGAGTTGGTGTAGATATAAAAATTCTCAATGAGATCGTCTGGGGACTGGTGGTTGTTGCAACTTGTTGGTGTTGTAGACTAGCTGATCACGTGAGAAAACATTGTCCAGATGGAGCAGGTTCGGCTACTATTTGGATTTGGACAATCCGACTCTCTTGGTGTGAGGGCGGTGGAGATGTGCTATGAAATATGTGGGTACATCCCCATGGCGTGTCGCTAGGTGCCATGGTAAAGGACGTGTGTTACTTCTAGCAGTTGTATTTACACACGGGCATTGGTTGGCGGTGATGCAAGGTGTGTGTTTGTAGTAATGTCGATGACTGATGAGCTCTCTGGAAAGCCAACGAGAGAGTTGCACCACAAATTTCAGCAGGTTTATTTCGACATTGAGCCGATAAAATGCTTGGAATTGTTATTAATTCTAAGTGATTATATATACTCATGTGGTGGAGTATGGGACTGTCAAAGTGTCAAAGGCTTACCTGGTAATTTCTCAAGTACTGTGTACAAGACTGGAGAAGATGAAGATTTTGGCTTATTTTGACAAGGTGGAGATTGTTGGGTTTATTGTCAAAAATAATCCAAAGTTGAAAAGGAAAAGGAAAGGGAAAGAAGAAGAATCCTAGGAGGAAAAGGAATCTAAATCATAGAAGGATTGTCTTGTCTTCCAAGGAAACGAAGCCTATAAATAGAAATGTTTTCTTCTTCTTTTATACACAAGTGGTGCAAGTGAGTTGAAGAGAAAAATTAAGTGTCGTAAAACTCGAGGCGATCTTCTCGGTGTCACTTGGGTCGGGTCAGAGAGTCTTGTGAAGAAAAATAGTAGCTTAGCGTTTTGGGATTTCTTTAATTCTTCGCGGGTTAGGCAAAGGGTAGAAATTGGTAGATGCGGTAAAGTTTGGTATATTTTTCTTGTTATACTTGGGGATGGGTTTTGGCGAGTGAAAATTTTGTACGGTTGTAAGCGACTTTAATCATATAGTGGAAAGCTTTGACAGTCCGTTAACTTCGTCTTTGTTCTTTTATTTTTCCTTGTCTCAATTAAATTCCTTGAACAACGGTCCTGTGGGCGTAATCGGGGAATTTACCTTAATTCCCAACACTAGATACATGCAATAATAGAGAATAAAAGTTTCAGAATCAGAATGGATACAGAAACATATATAAGGGCTTGTTTGGTAAATTTTATTTTTGTAATTTATAAATTCACCTACCATTGATTTGACAACTACTCAACAATCACCACACATTTTAAATTTCAATTAAATCTCCACCACTCATTTCCACTCATTATAAATTCCCTTTATAAATTGATTTTATAAATCTAACCAAACGGATCCTAAGTTATTATAACATATAGAACTTAAAAATTGCAATCCAGAAAGGTTAACATCTCTTTTCACCTTAAAAGGAAAACTTGGGTATTTTACATACCTACATATTAGTCTATTCATTATAATAAGAATTCAAGAGAACAGTTTTCTTGATTCTAGTTCTGGCTTCCAATTTACTTGTGTGTCATTTTAGTGATTCAAGAAAGTTGTACTAAGGATCTTAGGATCACTTATTTTGCTAGCATCCAATCTAAATTTCACCATTTTTTTCTCTAGACTCGGATACGGACAATGAAAAGGTAAATGGGATTATTATCATTATTTATGATTGGAAATGTTATCTTATTTTGCACAGACAATAGCGTGCAAAATTTTTGTACTTCGACAATACATCGAAATAACATGCTCAGAATCCTTCATAAGTTTCAATCATTATCCCCAATAATCCAACCAAGAACAACCCAAAAACACCAGACCACGCACCAAGTGCATATTCAATTACAGAACAGTAGAATTTGCAGGAAACCCTAACGATAAAAATTCACAAACTCATGTTCTCAAGAAGGAATTAAGTTGAAAAAACTATAAACAAAAAATAAATGCAAAAAAGAATAGATTACTTCATCAATACTATAAAGCCACCAACAATATGTGAAGAAATAACTGCATATGTAGTCTGGACCAACAACATAGAAAACCAAACGTGCTTTCAACTTACTCAAGACACGAATACAAAAGCCCAAACGGAATTCACCGCTGGTTTCCATCACCACCAAGTTCTCCACCACCATCTCGCCTCTATGTTCCCAACTCGAATTCCCAGAGTACCTGTTTCTATAGCCAAAACTCCTCAACATAATTAACGAAGGAAAAATCGAAATAACAAGCAAATGTTTTACCATAAAACTGAAACCATCAAAACGATGAAGAAATCTAGACTTCCCTGGAAACTGTCTGAGCCGCCAAATATAGTCCATCCAGTGCGACTGCAGTCAGCCAATCAAAACCGATGTGTTCTCCCCCCTTTCTACACCAATAACCCTTATAAATTCAGCCAAACACCAATAACCCTTATAAATTCAGCCATGTAAGTGTAAGCGTGCGTCTATAAATGTCCCATTAACTAGGCTTGCTATAATTAAAGACTACTCTAGCAGTACCGAAGACTCGGTAGGCAAATAAAAATAAGACAACTAGACTTAGTGATCTCAACATTAATCAATTAACTAGGCTTGCTTTATTCACTTCTATGTCCCATTTGCTTAGAGTACACATGTCCATGAATGAAAGGTGAAGTACTAGAAATCTTCTCATAAATGGATAAAAAATATTAGAAGTCATCTTTCGCTATTTAGGAATTTTTAAATGTTCAATCATCATTGCACTGTAACGAGTAAAATTACTTCAACGTTTTGGCAAATTTTCAATTCTTTTTGCAGAATATATAGTCCATGTTTAATCTATCAATTCACAAGAATGAGTAAAAATAGACCGTTTGTAGGTCAAGTGGATAGGTTAGCCAAAATAATCAAGTTTCACAAAATAACTTCTCAGTACAAATTTTTTTATCAAATAAAAAAAATCTGTATCGTCTTGTTTTAATTTTCCAACAAATCCACTAAACAAAAGAAGTGATGAAAAAGGATTTAAATAGCAGACTCCAAATTTAGTCTGGAATACGCTTAATTTGGTTATTCTGTAAGAGAAGAACATGAATTCTCATATTTTAACAAGTCATAGTTAAAAATCCTATGCGCATGCCAAATAATTTCTTTACATTGTTGGTGGTGTTTCCATTAAAAAATCCCATGCATTATCTGACCAGACCTTAAGTCCTTTACGCAATATGTTGGTGCCGTTAGAGTCTCCTACTTTTAGGATTTCAACTAGAAAAAATAATATGTTTTCCTCTCCAGCATAGCTATGGCTCTCCAAACCACAATTTAGGGCAAAAAATCTACCTCCCCACAAAAACTCCACCCAGATTTATAAAAACAATTGCAATATGAAAATTTCACAGAGCCTAAAATCTGATCGAACTTTACTATTAGCTTCAAGTGGCCAAAAACTATTTCCTATATCAATTATGCAAAAGTACTAATACACGCATGTGTGTCTCTTTCTCTAAAAAATAGTCCTAAATGACAATGATGAATTATTATGAAAAATGTCAAATTGAATTCAAGAAACCCATCACAAGTCGAAAAATTAAAACAATCATAAACATCATCGAAATTTCACAATCAACAGAATCCACAGTCATGAGAATTAAAGGATTATCTGTCCCACTCTCTCTAGAACAATTACAATAGAAATATATATTGATTGCCAAATACATGATCAAAAAGGATTGATCAAAAATCTACTTTGTGCAAACTTTTACGGTGATATGATGATCTAAATGGACAACAGAATTCCAAATAATTTCATAAAATTCTAGGTTTACCAAAAAATAAATGAATAAAAATCACCTCTCTCGACGTAAGCCATGGCAACAGTGACCTACTCGCCAGAGCCTTCTTGTGTTTTCTTTTCCCCTGGTCGCCGGTTGGAAGTCGGACGAACTGGTAGACGAAAGCAACGAAACGGCAGGTTGAGGTTTCAGCCTTTGTTCCCTGAGCCTCATTGGTAAAGGGTAATTTTGTTATTGACAAAATTAATATTATTGGATTTAATTTTAAAGGCGAAAAAAGAGTTCAAGGGCCATTTCTCAAAACGGGGAGGGTCAAGAGGCCATTTTGCGTTATTTTCTCTTATAGATAGAGAATTGGAGAAGAATCAAAGCAAACTGGATGGAGGGAGATGGAGATTGAACGTGAACTCTCTTTATCTGTGAGTGGCACCCAAAAATGCGTGACTCATAATGGAGTATATTTTGAATTTTGAATTTTTGAGAAACTTGTTAAATTTTACAATTGACACCTCACACACTCATTCAATAAAATAATAACTTTTTACTTTTTAATAAAATTTAACTAATCAAATTAAGACACATGTCTTAAAAACTCAAATTTCAAAATATATTATAGGCTAATCTAATTATAAACAATACTAAATAGAGCTAAAGCCTTATCATTCGTCGATAATAATGTGGCCTTACCAAAAAATACGTACACAAAAGAGAGAAAAAAATTCCAAGAAAATATATAAAAAAAGGAAAAGACTGATTTTGGGCTGGAAAATAGTAGTGGAGTCCGTCTAAGCTCAATAGCGTTAAGAATAGGCATGTCAACGAGTCAAGCCGTGTGCTCTTCCGATCTCGCCTAGATTTGGGCTCGAGCTCAGCTTGGGCTTTTTCGATCCCCAGCGGAAGCCCGGCTCAGCTCGCTCAAGAAATTATTCTGAGTCGAGCCCGGCTTAGATTGGCCAATTTGTCTTTTTTTATTTTTTTATTTTTTTTACAAACGTTATTTTATCACAAGAGAGATAACAGTAGGGTAGGATAACTAATCCACCATCCCATTACTTTTGTATGAAATTACAAGATAAGTAATTAAATTATTACAAAAATAACCCTCCTCTTTTTTTCGAGGCTTGAACCAACTACATTCATTGTAGGCGGAGTTAACACTCATGTACAATTTTTTTTTAAAAAAAAATGAAAGTAAAATTTGTAAAATTAAAAGTAAAGAGATTTGAAACTTATAGAATTAAGATGAGCCTCCATTATTTTGTTACTCTAATTACTCCTCCACTAATATATTATCCAGCTCATCTTACATACATAATTCTCCACATTCTCAATCTTTTAGACATATTAAAGCATCTAATATATCATCTTTAGGTCTTGATCATTTATTGGTTAATATCCTAACACCTAAACTAAATGTAGATTTAGATACTACTATCGACACTGAAGGAGTTAATAGATCACGTACAATTTTTGATATAATTAGATATTGCCTTGTATCACACCTCCACCATTTTGCAACATCAAAATACTTCACTTCTTTAGTTGATAAAATACTACAAACATTTACTTAAAAACATGAAAATAACTCGGCTGGAATATTGCTATTCATATTAGCAACACTTACTGCGTAAAATTTGAAAGTTCTGATCATCTTGAAAACTTGAACAATCTAAAATTTCTTCACGTGTATACATTTCCTAGGAATCCCAAATCCCAGCTACATTTCCTAGTTACCCTAATACTATTTGATATGACAATTCCTACATTTCATGTGCAAAATTTTTTTTCCCCTTTTCTTTGGTCAAAGAAGTACGAGTGCTGTCCCATCACCCATCATGGCTAGCTGGTATACGGCTTGCTTTGGTTTTCCTCCATTATTTTGTTTTTTTAAAGTTTGACATGGCTTTTGACGGCCCGTGTACATGGGCCTTTTGGCCCGTAATTACGGGCTAGACCGTTTTGGCCTAGCTAGTCACACGGGCCAGCCTCGCTTGAGCTTGCCCCTCAATTTGAGGCCGGACTCGAGCCCTGTCTCGTTTTAAACGAGCCATAAGCCTGCTCGGCTCGGACTTTTTATGGGCCAGGCTATAGGCCGCCCGATTCGACCAGCTTGTTATGCATCCGAACTTAAGAGTATAGATAATTTCCTTTAAAGGCATATGTCTAAGGATTCTAATGATTGAGGTCTGTGTTCCACACTATTTTTAATCATGCATTGATTGAGCTTTTACCACTTGGACCAAAAAAGATGCATTGTATTTTTGTGAATTAACGATATATGTATTTTTCTTTGAGTAAACGTGAATTAACGATGCTTTAAAATCCTTTCCTTCCGTTATAAAATGAATGTAAAGATAAACATACTTGGCTCTTTAATCATATATCTAATTAATTCAATGAAAAGGAGTTAGAAATGTAAAAATAATCTTTAAAGATAGCGGGTCAAAAAATCACCATAAAGAAGTCATCTTCTCAATGTCTAAGTTGCACGTTCTGAATCTCCTTTGAATTCATTTGACCATTAGGTTCTGGGTTCAAGTTCTTCACTATTCTAAGAATATAATTTTGAGGAAAATCTAGCACATCATATCCTAATCAAATGGCAATTTAGTTATTTATTCTGTTAGGTTAAGAGCAAATTGAAATAAATTGTACATGTTTTTTAGTACATTAAACAAAGCTTAATTATTTATCCAATAAACAACGGCATTTATTATTTTTTTATGGGGTAAAATGGACCTTATATACATTGTTTATTTAGCTATTTCAATCGTGAAACTTTTGGTTATCCTAATTTAAAAGTTCAAGTAGAATTGGATAAGAAAAAACATCAACTTCTTATTTATTAACTAAAATACGATGTGGTGACAGCACATGTTTAGGTTTGGAAAAATGTGACGGCCGCACATTCTTGAAATTGTGAGAGGCTTCACTTTCGGGTAACATTTATGATAAGCGTTAGCTCGCAACCTAGATTCCACTTTGAAATATTAACATAATTTGATATATTCTTTTAATATTCTGATGGCATTCTCTTTGATTGAAATTTGATCGTTTTTTCTATAGATGATCTCTTAAAATTTTATAGTATTTGCAATAGTTCAATACCAATGTAATCTGATCAGCATCAGCGGCCCAAAATCTGCTGAATTAGAACTATGGCACATTGGGAATTGATAAACGGAAATTATATTCTGGAGGTATAATTCTTCTTGTATTGTTAGTGAGATCGGGTAGCAAATATGTGGCCTTTAATACCAAAGAATAAATTGTGTTTATTTTCTTTTTCTATTGTGTTCCCTGTGCTATTGGGATTCATATAAAGTTAGAGCTCAAGATGAAGATTGCAGTTCGAGACAACCAATACACCTACAATGGTTGCTTGTGTAAGTCATGTTTGGAAAATTGCCATAAATAGGATTTGAGTGCTTATCAATCCAGTAGACCATAATAAGGCTGGGAATTATGTGTTCTACTTCAATTTCATTCAACGAAACTCAAAGTGTAATCAATCAACGAGAAATTGGGTATTCACTAAAAAAGTTGGAAACATCCTACAAAACATAAGTATTCGATTATGAACAAGACTTGCTAGGATTTCTTATCCTGAGGTAACATTCATAAACATTTTATTGTGCCATTATTCAAATAGCCTAGTAGATACTAAATTATAGGCACCAGTCCTTTTCCTGCTTGATTACATGCTTTGCCTTCTTGACAGCAATATTGGTAGATAGGCCACCCAACAATGACATCTTAGCACTAATATCCTGCTGCCTTCATCCGTAATAGAACTGTTACTTTTACCCATTGATGGTGTTGCGAAATCATAACTTGAATTAATAACCATCAAGGTAGCAAACAGCTGAGGGTGCAGAATGTATTGGGATAGCATTTGTTAAGGAACTGAAATGAAAACAAAGAAGATAAAAATAAAGTGCAGAACGATGAAATTGTTAATCCCATATACCTTCTCATCCTCATCGTCCTGTTTCTCCGTCTTGGATAACATATCATATTCTTAGCTCTTAATGTCTTGGTCAGAGTACTTAGAAATGATATTTGGATCGTCAGACAACCTAATTACATTGTAAACATCATTATGACCATTGAGGTTCTCTAGCTTCACCTAAACTTTGAAGAGAACCTTTCGGTCCAACAAAGTCTCAATTTCGCTAGGAATGGTCTCTTGAGCATGGTTTTGTAATTCAAGTATATATTCAATTAACATTCATTTTCCTGCCACATTAAACTATACATGTCTAAGGACACATTTCTTCTGAGTGCATTTAAATTAATTCCTCATTCGTGATGTCTACAATAAAACTATCACTATTCAATTAGCACACATTTTCTTGTCACATTAAACTAAATGTATCTCAGGACACATTTTTTCAGGTATATTTAAAAAAATACCTTATCCCTCACGTCAACAATAAAATTGGGAGTTTGTCATATTAGTTTGACACACTAACGGTCCCATAGTAGAAATGATGCATTTCCAGTCCCATCAATGAACCCTAACCTGCAGCTTAAACCTATAAATTTATCCAGACAATAAGTCCTGGTTCCTTTGGGACAAATCAACATATTAATTGATTAATTAATAGGATGGATGAATACCTTTGCTCCTCTTCTTTGTCAAAATGATTACATTTCTCACAATAATACCTTTTATTGTCCTTTTGAAGCTTTTATGTAAACTTTTTACAAGCAAGATACCACCAGTCTATATTGTTCTCTATTGATACAATAGCAGCGATAACCAAAAATTCCCAACCTGTATTTTTGTTTTCATGAAGGGCTAATCTAGGGTTGAAATTTAGGGCAATCTATATACATTTCTTGGGTATTCTATTTTAAAATTAAGAATAATAAGTTGGGCACATAAACCTCTCCACTGTCACACAGTTGAGCAACCGGCTGATGCTCACTACCTTGACTCTTAAGGTCGCTAGACGGGACACGAAGACTCAGATGATAACTGGCTTATTCCAAGAAGGCGTTCATTCCTTTCAATACTGTCAAAGTCGTTCAAAATGAAATAAACAATAAATCAAGCATGTTAAAGATGATAGAAGAATACGACAGTTTATACCTTCCACAAAAATCCTTAACCTCTTCATTGTCATCATTGATCAATATCTTTATAGTATGGTAGGTGTTGGAAACTGTCATCTCACCTAAACATATAGGAGATATAGTAAGTCGATCGGGGATGATAATATAAATGGAATTTTTAATGTATACAAAATTGATAAAAAAGCATCTTTAAAGTTTTTAGCCCGACACATCTACAGTACCAAAAATAAAGGTCCCTCTTTCATGATTTTTCTCATGGTTTTCCAAGTAGCTAACCAAGGCATGTTTACTTCACAAGATTCATTTTAACCTCTGTCTTTTGGAATTCCGATCTATAGAAAGAGTAACACATAAGAAAAATACAAATAAGAATACCTCTACTGATCTTAGAATTAACAAAACGCACATAGTCTCTGAAGAATAAAAGGTAATATAAGAATTAGTTAACCAGGTAAACCCTGTACATGACAAAGAACCACAAAAATGATAGACAGAATAGAAAGGTAGAGAACCTAGGCGATGCCTGATAAGGGAGTGATTAATGGCAAATACCGATTAGTAACACCATTACTATAAATACCCCACACCCCATCTCACTTTAAAAATAATAATAACTTTCATTTTTTACATCCTCTAAAGAAAATAGGAAAAAAGCTCTGTTCTCTCTCAACAGAGTTCAAAGCCATAGATGATTCAGTCCCACTTTAATTTGATTCAAACTTACATTTGAATCATTGACACCATCTGTGGGAATCGAAGATAACTCTCACGAATTCCCTTTCAATTTTAACTTTCATGAATTCCTTTTCTCAAAATTTCCACTGAATCTGGAAAAGTGAGGTTAAATTCCCTGAAATTTCCTTAAAATTTCCACTTGAATCACTGATAATTAGCAATCATGCCTTCCAAGGTAAAACTATAAAAAATGAATAAGTTGAAAAATGTGCTCCGTGAAAATGCTGGAACTACGAACGAAGGTCAATCTCTACAAATTTCCCTTTCCGGATCTCACTCCAGACCTGCAAAAGATGAAAACATGCAAGTGAAGTTTGATCAGATGCAGCAGCAGTTGAATTCTATTATGGTGTTATTGTCATAACGCTCTTGTGTTGTCCTTCCACTGGCTCCACCAGCACCTATCTCAGAATCATCTCTGAATGCCACTCTGGTCAACTCGGCTACCAAGCCATCGGATAATTTTTCAAAAGATTTGTTGCTACAAACGATCGAGGAGGTTTTGGTGGAACGGAAAGCATAATCGCACCCTATTGTTATGAAGGAGGCTCCATTTTTCGAAGTGATAAGGAATGCACCATTACAAGAAAGATTTAGGCAACCAAGTGAGCAGTATGATGGAGTTACTGATCCGATTGATCATGTGAAGGCTTTCCAAAATCGTGTTAGTCTTCACGGGTAGCCAGACGCTATAACATATCGTGCTTTTCCCGTTACTTTGAAAAAATGGACGCACGAGAATTGTTTGATACCATTCTCCCTAAGTCCATTAATAATTTTGCTTAGTTACGGAATGATTAGCCGTATGCTTTTCTAGCAGTGCGAGGAAGAAGAAAACTGCCTTAGTATTGATGCAGGTTATTTAGGAAAAAATGGAGTCCTTGAGGGAATATATCTTGCAATTCAACATAGCCACCCTAGGAATCAAGGATTTACAGATGTCCAGCGCAATTTCAGCCCTATTGACAGGGTTACAGAATCAGGGCTCCTGTGTTAGCATATCCAAGAAACCCCCAGCAACAATGGTGAATCTGCTGCGTTGAACTGATGAGTACATTGACCAAGAGGAAGTGCTCACTGCATTCGAGTGGTTTGATAGTGGACAGCTGATCAAGGGAAAGCGCAAAGTCATTTAGGACAATCATAGCAGAGATGATGGTTACCGAACTCCCAGATGGGATTCCTTGCACCATCAAAAAGCTGGCAGATTCCAAGTGCCATATACCACTCCAATTCAATGATCAAAACACACACGAGGGTTCCCAGGCATAAGAATGATGGTAGATACAGTAGACACTGCCGATATGGTTATGGACGCTTCAAAGCGGAGAGAGAGGATTAAGCAATTTTGGATGAAGATACAACCCACATGATAAGGTACACTAGCTGGAAAAATTGTTGACAAAGCCTGAGATACGCGATAAAAGCAAAATTTGCTAGTTCCATAGGGAGCATGGACATTATACAGAAGACTGCTATCGGTTACATTGTGAAATTGAGCTATTGACTACAATGGAAATTTTGCCAAAGGAGTCAGAAGTGAGGAATACGATGGGAGGAAGTAAAGTGAAATCACAGAACAGAGTCATTCATATAATTGTAGGGGAGGGAGGAATACGACAGGAGGCGATTCATTCAATATCTGAAAAGCATATTCTAGAGCCTTGCAGATAAATCATATTGCTACGCCGATAAGATTCTCACAACCTATCACTTTTAACGATGGCAATTTAAAGGGTATTGCTTTACCCCACGATGATGCTCTAGTAATAATGAGAGACATAGCGAATTTTGATGTAAAGTGGGTACTCGTTGACATGGGAGCGCGGCCAACATGTTAAATTGGGATGCATTCAAAGGCTTGAAATTATCAGAGTGTTTGTTGAGACCAATTAACACTCCACTGTAGGGATTTGGGGGATCCATTGTCCAGCCAGAAGGAATCATAGAGCTCACTATTGTGTTAGGCTAAAATCCAATAGTGGTTACGTTGAACACACCGTTCATTGTGGTTCACACGTCTATGGCATATAATGCTATTTACGGCTGTTTCCTGCTTAACACGATAGGAGCTATTGTATCTACTTGGCATCAGGCATTAAAGTTCCCCACCACTATAGGGGTATGCGTGGTTAAAAGAGATCAGCTGCTATCACAACGATGTTATATGGATAGCATGAGGGGCCATTTAACATATGCTGTCATTATAGATAGAGCTCAAACGGAAGGTCGCTTTGAAGCGAAGGACGAAATAGAGGATGTGGAGGTTACCGCTAGGAAGGTATTCAAAATCGATAAATCACTTTTCGCCACAAAAAGGTACAATTAATTACTTTTCTTCAAAATAATTTAGATGTTTTTACCTGGTAGACTAGCGATTTGGAGGGGCTAGACAGAGAAGTCGATCAACATTCGTTTAAAATGGATCCATCACGAAAGCCAGTAAAACAGAAGAAAAGAAGACATCTCGCCCAGGATAGAGAACAAGTAATAAAGGAAGAGGTTGCGAAACTATTGAAAGCTGGATTCATTAGGGAGGTAAACTAGTCTGAGTGGGTGGCCAATGTGGTTTTAGTAAAAAAAAAAAAAAAAGTGAGAATGGTAAATGGCGAATATGTATGGATTTCACAGATCTGAACAAAGCTGCCTTAAGGATTCGTATCCTTTGCCCCGGATTGACGCGCTAATTGATGCAGCCATGGGAAAGAAAAGGATTAGCTTCTTGGACGTGTTCTCTGCCTATCATTAGATCAAAATAGTGGAACACGATGAGGAAAAAACAGCATTCATCACTGATATGGGAACATTTTGTTATACCCCATGCCTTTCGGTCTAAAAAATACAGGAGCCACATATCAACGATTGGTCAGCAAAGTTTTTGTAGATCAAATAGGGAAGAATATACAGGCGTATGTGGACAAGATGGTTGTGTATAGGAAGCATGAACATGACCACTTGGAAGATTTAAAATAAGTGTTTGACAAGGCTAGAGCCAATAGAATTAAGTTCAATCCAAAAAAGTGAACTTTTGGAACCTTCAAAGGAAAAGTTTTAGGATATATGAGCAGGCAAAGGGCTATTGAAGCAAACCAGATAAAATTAGAGCGATTATGAATTTAAAGGCACCAAGTAATTTAAATGATATACAAAAGTTAACCTGCTGATTAGCATCACTGACCAGATTTCTATCGCTAAGGGCAGACAAATGCTATCCCTTATTTAGATTACTTAAGAGAGCTGGTGCATTTGAATAGAATCAAGATTGTGAAAGGGCAATGGAACAGTTAAAGGCTGATTCATAAAAATGCCCAGTTTTAACAAGACCTCAGGTGGGAGATAGGTTGCGATTATATTTATCAGTGTCAAACGTAACGGTTTGTTCTGCGCTGATGAGAATGGAAGGAACTATTGAAAAGCCGATATACGACATTAGTCATATTCTTAAGGAGGTAGAGAAATGGTATACCCTGATGGAGCAAGCCGCATTGGGAATCTTTATTACAGAAAAGAGAGCTCGTTCATATTGTCAAGCTCATTCCATCGAACTGTCAACACATTTCCCTCTTAAATACATGCTTAATCGCCCAGAAATCTTAGAAAGACTAATGAAGTGGGCAATCGAGTTGGGAGAACATGACCTCGAGTATACCGTAAGAAGGACCGTCAGAGCCTAGGCCTTGGCAGACTTTATAGTTGAATTAACACCCTCTAAAACAATAGGAGAAGAACAAACATGGAAAATGCATGTGGATGGGTCCTCGGGAAAGTGAGGTTCTGGAATTAGGGTCGGCCTTGAATATCCGATGGGAAATCACATTGAATATACTATGAAAATTAGTTTCCCAGCCACCAATAATTCGGTAGAGTATGAGGTATTGATATATAGGTTGCGATTGGCTTTGGCCAAAGGAGTAAAAGCTTTATAGGTGTATAGCAATTCACAGCTCCTCGTTAATCAACTGCAGAATGATTTCAAAATTTGAGATGGAAGGATAATGGAGTACTATCTCAAGGTGAAAGAACTACTTTGCGGTTTCTAGTTATAGAAGATTCAGCAAATTCCTGGGGAAGAAAATTGCAAAGCGGATCAGCTAGCTAGAGACGTATTGGGGGTAAAAAGTGGAAATGAAAACCAGCTTCCACTGTGATAGAAGAATCGGGATTGGTAGAGGTAATTGAAGTGAACGATCTAGTGGTTGAAAAAGAGGACAAATGGATGAAAGATCGAAGGATGTACTTATCTAATGAAATGATACCACCCGAACCTTTCGAAGTAAGGCGGATATGAATGAGGGCTCTACGGCAATGGAGATTTGTATAAAAGAGGGTTACCATGCTGTACTTAAAGTACGTTTCAGCAAAGACTGGTGAAAATATTCAGCAGAAAATTTATTCAGGTGTGTAGAGGAATCATCTAGGTGGAAATGCTTTGGCATATAAGGCAATAAGGCAAGGATATTTTTGGATGGACATGAAAGACAAACCAGGTTGTTGGTAAAGTGATGTGAGATTTGTCAAAAAAATTCCAATATGATTAAGGTACCTGAATTTTTTCAAACATCCATCATGAGAATTTGCCCTTTTTATCAATGGGGTGTAGATATCTTGGGGCCTTTTCTCGTAGCATCTCGCTAAAGAAAATTTTAAACTGTCACGATTGATTACATCACCAAATGGGTAGAAGTGGAACTATTGGCTACGATAGCTGTGCAAAAAGTTCAAAGTTTTATATAGAAAAACCTTATATGTCATTTTCAAATTCCCCGGATATTGGTGACCGATAATGGCAGGAAATTCTATTGCGGTCCTTTTAAAGCATTTTGCAATGGCGATGGGATTGACTTGAGAAAGACTTCTATGGCACATCCTCAAGCCAAGGGTTAGGAAGAGATAACTAATCGCATTATACTATAGGATTTATGAATGCAGCTGCAAACCTTTGGAGGATCTTGGGCAGAAGGAATTCCTAATGTTTTATGGGCATATCACACAACACTAAAATGGGCCATAGAGGAAACCCCCTTCAGGTTATATTTCGGATTAGAAGCAGTAATACCTGTCGAAATCCTTGAAAAAAGCCCCAAATATTATTCTCTATTATGAAAGAGAAGGAATGTAAGGCTGAGTTGGATTTACTTGAAGAAGATCGTGAACAAGCGTTTAAGAGGATAAAAGAGGCGAAAAGGAAAGTTGTGTTTATGTTCAATCAGAGGGTGCGAGCAAGAGATTTTCGACCAGGGGATTTGGTATTGCGGAGTGCTATCACAGCAAGACATCAACATAGGAAATTGGAAGGAAATTGGGAAGGGCCTTTTGAGGTAATTTGTAAAGTGCAAAATGGGTCATACAGTCTTAGGACAATAGAGGGGAAGGCGTTATTACGACCATGGAATGCACTGAACCTCAGGATGTTCTATGTTTAGAAAGTGAAGTTTATTGTTAAAATGCGATACCTTGCAATCTGAAAGTTTATTGTCATGAAGTTGCTAACTCTTTCAATTACAGATGTGATCATAAAAGATAAAGGTGGGAATGAGATCATATATTGCCACTGACACGAGAGAGTAACAAGTTCCATACCAATGGTATACTCACTAAAGTTGTAAAGGTATGAGATGAATACCTTACTAGCAGTAACTAACTAGACTATTTCTATAGAAATAGCGATAACAGAGGAAAATGGAAAAGACAATGAAATAAGTTTGGAATGGTTCACATGATAACAAAAAAGTCGCGATCGTAATATTTTCGTCATACTAATGGTCTTGTCATTGGCACAATATAAAGATCATATAAGGTTTTCTCAAAGATCATGCCTATGCAGGAACCAAAAAAAAAAAAAAACAAAAGAGAGAGAAAAGAGGGGAGAAGTGGAGAAAGTAGAATAACTAAGGACTAGCGGATAGCGAGGATGCCGGAGAAGTGATAGAACTAGTTAATGAATAATTGGGTTGTGATTAACCAGCTCATAAACACATTGTTCTTTTGTTGCATTCCTATTTCATTATGATTTAGTTATATACTATTGACGTTTCATGCTATGATGAGTAGTTAGTAAGTTCGTTTTGTTTTCTCATAATATGAATGATTTGGTCCTTTTGACATGATGATGTAAATAAGTGAGCCTACTTGTTTCTTGAAGAAGTCATAGGTATAATACCATTCCAGTTGTTCACTTACATTGCAAGATGTAAACATTGAAGGAATATTATTGAAAAAGATAAGTCGCTTATCAGCTGCGCAACCAAATCGCTTATAAAGCGTCAAACATTAAATCGCTTTTCAGCTGCACAACGTAAGTCGCTTTTTAGCAGCGCAATATAAATCACCTATAAAATGTAATGTAAGTCACTTTTTAGCAGCGCAATATAAATCGCTTGTAAAGCATCAAACATGAAGTCGCTTCTCAGCAGCGCAACAAAAGTCACTTTTCAGCAGTGCAATATAAATTGCCTATACAATGTAATGTAAGTCGCTTTTCAGCAGAGCAATACAAATCGCTTATAGAGCGTCAAACATTAAGTCATTTTTTAGCAGCGCAACATAAGTCGCTTTTCAGTAGCGCAATAGAAATCGCCTATAAAACGTAATATAAGTCGTTTTTCAACAACGCAATACAAATCACTTATAAAGTATTAAGTAGCTTCTCCACATCGCAATAAGGTCACTCGTTAATAGCGCAACTAAATCACTTACAAAGTGTAGTGTAAGTCGCTTCTCAGCAGAGCAATAAAAGTCACTACTCAGTAGTGCAAACTAATCGTTTGTAAAGCGTAATGCAATAAAAAGTTGCTTTGTAGCAGCTCAATAAAAATTCTTATTGGCAATGCAAAGTAAGTCATTTCAGTAGTATGCTCGGTCATTTCTTGACGATATTGAGTTCGGTGAAGATAGATATGTATAAAGCGATAGCACCACATAAGTATCAAAAATAGTTGGTTAAGATGTTTATAAGGAAACAATAGATTTCAAGTGTTAGAGCCGAAGGTGGTTGTTACAAAAGGATGTCGTGATGAAAGCATTGTTTTTTTTGGGGCTAACAATCGTGGAAAAGTATTCTAAATACTTCAAAACATGCCTTCAAAATGGTGATAACAGCAGGAAGGTTAGTCTGAGTCTTCCATGGGTTCCTCCGCCTCTTCTTCCTCTTCGTTACTAGAAACCACGTCTTCTCCAGGTGTGTAGGGCAGCTTCTTAGTGTAACGATTATCTCCTTGAGAAGCTAACCACTCTTTAGCCCACTTCAAACCCATACCACGCCCCACCACCATAAAACTATTTTTGAGGTCTTCAAACTCATCAGATTTCTTAAAATTGTAGATAGCCTTTTGAGGTAACACACGGTACAAATTGACCAACACTTGTCGCTTTCTAGCGATGATAACTTTCTTGGTAGCGATTTCTGTGGTTTTCAATGTTATGGTATTCCATTGCAATAGCTTCTTCATTGCTCTCCAAGGCCATCTTTCTATTATGGGCCAATTGTTTCGCCTCAGCCAAATCTTTCTTTAAAGTTTCCTGCCCAGCAACGGTTTCTTGATACTTCTTCAAAGACTCCTCATATTTTTCTGTCATGTTCGCCAATTGGATTTTGACAGAAGACAGTTGAACCTCTTGATTCTTGAAGGTCTCTGTCTGAATATGACGAGCTTGATGAAGCTGTCACTTTTCTTGCAAAAATTTTCGCATTGTTCTTGGAAGAGTTTGCAGTGGCTTTGACGTCGTCCTTCTGCCTTCCAAACAGCAGATAAGACCTAAAAGAAATAATTAAGTTGCAGGGTTGAAATAAAAAGAAGCGAAAAAAGAGGAGGCAGGAAAGTAAGGAAAGCAAAAGTAAATACCACACACATTCCAAAGGAAACATCCTTTTCGAAATCTGGATCACCCTGGTAATCCATGAAGTTATCATAGTCTGGGTCTGAGGGAATCAAATTGGTAGCCACCAAATCAGCCATCAAGCGACATGGACTGGCATAGAAAGATGTAGTTGAAGTGTTGTCAATCTTAGTAGTTGCAGTAGGAGGAGGACAGTCAGCAGCAATTGGACCTTTTCCCTTCTGTCGAAGTGGCATTTCATCTTCTTCCATATGGTCCAAATTAACGATAGGGGTAACTTCAGAAAACCGAGGGGGATGGAATGAGCGGTAATGTCTACTAATGTAACCAATGAAGGCGGTAAGTTGCTGGCTAGGTATGGAACTATTAGAAGACAAGTTACAGATGTTATCGTCTCAACTATAGATAAATGAATGAAAAACATAGGATGTATATCGTTTGGATTTTTTGAAATAGAAGAATAAGTGGATGGAGAAATACCTAGATCAACCGGAGTATAGAAGGGAGTGAAAGATTGTGGATACTTAGGGCAGGAGATGGAGGAGGTTGGGAATTGCTAGAAGAATGATTATTGATAGGCTGTTGATCACTTGATGAACGATTTTCTGGAGGAGGCCACAAATCGTATGCAGGATGATTCTCAACGGAAATGGTCTCCTCATGAGATGAGGTGGTGGTAGATCCATGAGCCTCTTAAATGGATTGCCGAATGAAGATTGAGCAGTGAAAGCAGCAGCAGAGGCCTCTTGACGTTGTTTTTTCTTAGCGTGCCTCTATTTTATTTTCTTTGTTCTGCTGATTGAGCGATCAGGCCTTCGTTAAAAACATATTAAGACAACACCAGGCATTTGGGCATATTTAGCTAGGGGCAATTGGGCTAGAATAACAAGTCAGAAATGAAAGGGTGAATGGGAAATCTTAAACTTGCTTGGATGTAGTCAGAATATATCCTCAATTTGTGATCACGAGCTGACCCTGCCATTTCATCTTTTTCAATAGCGTGATAAGTGAAATTAGAAAGAGGGCTAAAAGAATGGAGATAGTAATTTAACATAAATAACTCTAAGTCTACAATTTTGGGACTATGAAAATCACTAACATCTTGAGGAAAACCTTGAATGGGTCTACCTTCAGGATTAGAAGAGGAGGCTTCAGTAATTATTTCCCTCTTACGAGATCTCTCACTAAGGAGTTTCTTAGCAACCTTTTTGATTGTCATTGATTCTAAGAAGGGTAAGGAACTACGGAGATGGACGTGAACCGTCAAAGAAAAAACGCTAAAAAGAAACAGAAAAGTACAAAGGACAAGGGAGACCTGTAAACACCTATCCAATTCAAAATTTTAGTATGCAAAATTGGTAATGACAGTTGGAATTTAACTTTGTAACAATCAAACATTCAAAAATTAATGGAGAGGGGTAAGGGATTCTAATATTGTTAGTGTTTTTACCTAACACCGAAAGAGGTCTTGAATCTGAAAAGCTGTTGTAAAAATCCTCGCCTAGCAAACTTGGGGAAAATATGTAGTCCAAAAACGAGGGATCTTCAGAAAACAAATCAAAAATCGAAATTTCATCACTATTACAAGAAAAAAGTGTATACAACTTCATTCAGAGAAAAGGGGCCGGTGTTGTTTGAAAAAGAAACAAAGAAAGGTGCCTCGATGGATGTGCCTGCGCAATTTTAAATTGAGGGCGTTTTGGTCTTTCTAGTCCCTATTAGGGCATTCTTTAGCCCACATAATACTTAGAGAAAATGCCTTACTGGAAACGGGAAGAAATGGTTCTAACCTAAACAAATTCATTCTTTTTACTCTCTTCAAAAATAATTAGGATATTTTTTATGAGAGTGAGGGGGCTTATTGTCTTAGAATTTACAAAATACTCAGTCACTGGAGGATAAAAGGTAATATAAGAATTAATTAACCAGAAGAACTTGGTACATGACAAAGAACTACCAAAAATGATAGACATAATAGAGCAGTAGACAAACCTAGACGATGCCTAATAAGGGAGAGATTAAGGGCAACTACCGATTAGTAACACCGTTATTATAAATACGCCACCTCACTTTAAAAAATAATAATAACTAACTTTCATTTTTTTACTTCCTCCAGAGAAAATAGGAAAAAGGATCTGTTCTCTGTCAACGGAGTTCAAAGCAATAAATGATTTAGTCCCAACTTATAACATATAAGAAATTGATAAAAAAGCATCTTTAAATTTTTTAGCCCGACATATCTACAATACCAAAAACATAGGTTCCTCTCTTATCATTTTCTCATTGTTTTCCAAGTAGCTAACCAAGGCGTCAAGATGTTCACCCCATAAGATTCATTTCAACCTCTGTCTTCTGGAATTTACATAGAAAGAGTAACACATAAGAAAAATACAAATAAGAATACATATACAAATATAACTTTTAAGGAATGACAAGGACATAACCTATCTTACTCTAAATTCTACAGCTCAACATTTATCATCTTAGCTGATCATCCAAGCAATTGTTTTGTTTGTGCAGTGTCTTTGGCAACAATTTCACCAATGATATCTTGCAAACACAAAATAAAAAAGTTAAGCATCATGGAAGATTATTAAAAGAACACATATTATTGAACTTCAAGAGGTAATAATATTGTACCAAACAAATTTGAGTCATCATCAGAAGATTCTAAATTTTATTGTATGATTTGAAAAGATAAATCCGTTGCGGAATATCTTCACCAACGATCTCAAAAACATGTGTCTGGTTCATAAAGTTCAGTATTTAGGCATAGCTGGTTGTCTTATACTTCATGTTGTTTTGGCAGACCAAAAAATTCTGCATTGTATACGTAAAACCCTCACGAAACAAAGGTTTAAACTTATAGATCATGGATCGCTTCACAGATACATGGATATGATCACCCCGTGTACAAATCAAAGAAGGGTTTGTAATAAAGTGCAACAAGAATAAAACAAAATTCATATGTCGATTGCAATGAGCGGAGATATTAAAAATAGTTCAAGAATTGAATTAAGAGTGGGCAAAAAAAAAAAATAAAAGATAAATACAAGGAAACCTATACCTCTCTATCTTGGCATATAAATTCAATGTTGGTGCGCCCGTTAGAGTCTTCATAAGCTAGAACTTCATACAATCAAGCCACCCGAACCTTCAAAGTCCATTGAATTTTGGTGGGCTCAATGTTGTGGAGAAGATTACAAAGAAGTGCAAGTAAATGTGCTCACTATTTATAAGACATCTGGATGAGTATCTATCCATTCTTGAAATCTAAATTAGAAAATTCAAATCTTAAAAATTCAAATGATTTCAATTTGAGGATGATGATGAGGGTAGAATAAAAGATCACAGCAGTTTCAAATTTGAAACGATTTCAATTTGGGGACGAGGAATTTGAAGGTGAATTTTGAGGATGAGGACAAAATAGAGGATTAGAGATTTTAAAATTTAAAATAGAGATGGGGAGTTGAGGACTTAATTTTACGACAGTTTTCTTAGAGAAAAATGAGGGTTTGAGTTTATATATACCACTGCTTTAATATGTCAACCCAAAAAGTATGTGTAAATCTTGATTAACTATTGGTCTCTTGAATTTAGGATCAGAAATATTCCAACGAGCGAACTCTCGTTGAAAATTCAACAGAATAAAATTTATGTTAGGATAAAAATTTTGTCAATTGACAAAATAAAAAAAATGAAAATGGTATCAAATAAGTTGTAAGTGCTTGTCAAAAAACCAACATCTGCACCGCTTTCTTGCGATGGACCGGACTATAGGACCTCTCTTTCTCTCTCTCTCTCTTGTTTTTTGTTTGTTTATTTTGAACCTGATTCTTATTTCTAATTAAAAGAAATATAGAAAATGTTAAACGTTGGTGGAGATGGTAAAAATCATCTCCTACTAGAAATGGCAACGGGACGGATATTACCCGATACCGGCGAGAACCCACCCCGTTAAGTATTGGGGCAAGTACGAGGTAAAGGATTTCACCCCGAAGTCTTATCGGGTCAGGGTCGGGTACTGGCCGCCCCAACCCCCTAACCCAATCCCAGATTTTATTATTATTTTTTTTTTGGGAAAAGAAAAATTAAACGTAAGTAGTGAATTGGTGAGGGTTTGATCCTAAATATCCAAGATGGAAACACTAAACCCTAAACATCTCGACTAGTACCCTTTTTTGTTAAATTTTTAACTAACTTTAAAAATTAATTCATTCAAAATTTGAGTTTTCTTAAAATAAATTCAAAGACAAAGCAAAACCTATCCCTAAATCAACTCCACTCCTCTCCTCTCGTCTTTGTCCAACTCGAACCCTTCAACTTCAAGCCTCCACTAGTCCATCCAATCCCAAAGTCGCCGCCGAGCCGCGCCAGGCTGTTCTTTTCTTTTTTTTTTTTTTTTAGGATTTTTCCTTAACGGGGAGGGTAACGGGCAATTTTTTTGTACCCGCCTTGAATCTCTTCGCCCCATACCCAATTCAATTGGGTACGGGGTGGGGATTTCCTTAACAAGGCGGGGGTAGGGGAAGGATACCCTCCTTGAACCCGCCTCATTGCCTCCTTGAACCCGCCTCATTGCCATTCCTATCCCCCATCATTTGTTTGGTAGAAAATCGGGACTACTAGAGATAGTGTTTAGCATTTTAAAATTTACCCATTCCTAACTTAACATGCATGGTGGTATACATGTTTATCTTTTTCTTTTCAGAGCATGTTGTTTTAACTTGTAATAACTTGATGGAATTTTTTTTTGACAATCAAACTGCACCGCCTCATACCATCTAAAATCTATTTAGAAAAATTTGATGGATTTGCTTTTAGAAAGAAAAGGAGAAAAAATTGATGGACATCAAATGATTTGGTACCCCTTGAACAACTTTAATACTTGATTGAGACTAAAAATAATATTTACGAGTAGCTTTAGTACTTGATTGAGAAAAATACAAATCATTTAAGCAATTTGATTCACATGAAATATATATATATTCTAATACAACAATTTATATTTAATTTAATAGTTTAGTGGTCTCTTCTTTTTTTTTTTTTTTTTAATAAGTCTTGTGTTGGTTTTATGTAGAAAATTTGAGTTCTTAACCTTCTAACACGCAAATTCCTTTCAAAATGAGCCATCAACACAATTTACTCTTTGATCTAAAAGAACAATAATAAGAGTTCCTGGATGGCATGTCTTATACTCATGAAAATGTTCTACTGCCTGATGTCTATGCCACTAGAAGCCTATGTGGCCTGTAAGATACGTGTTATCTGGCACGTCACATCATACCATGTAATGTGGTGTGCCAGATGTGTGGCATTGGCAGCATAATACATTGTCAATTAGTATGTTATAAGTTGAAACAATCCACATCATCTACATAGAAATTATATACTTCATTTAATTGGAAATAATCTATCTGCAGTGTAAATAAACCCAAATTTGCCATTTGCTCTAGCATAAGAGAAACTTGTCAAATATTTGTCATTTACTAAAACATGTCAACTTGTTCTCTTAATAAATAAAACAACTTGAACATATAATAGACTACCTCCGCCCACAAAGATAGAGCGATTGGTAATTTTACGTAAATTAAGAAACAATAGGTAGTTTTGCTAGAACATTAATTTTATAGGACTTCTTTCAATTTTAACATTCATGCCTAATTAATGATATGAGTGGCTATTAAAATTCCTTTTAAATCAATAAAAATATTTTCCCTATAAATTTATTTAGAAGACATTTGGATGGTTGTTTGCAGTGTGAATGTCTTAAATTTTAAGAATTGATATTTGTAAAATGCTTTTCCAGATAATTTGTATGTACCAAGGTAGTAATTAAATAAAGGCAAACATGAAAATGAAAAATTAAATACATGCTTGATATAGCAACTAGACTATTTTTTTGAAACGGCTTAAAACGAAATACTAGACTATCTTTGTAGGACGGAGGTAGTGTGTTTTTGGACATTAGAAGAACTAAGAAGGAAAGGAACTCGCCAATTGCAAAGGATACATATATATATATATATATGTAGACACACACATAGCTATGTTGGATGTTTGGGAAAATTAATGTTCATGGTAGCCAAACCCAAATTTACATAATATACGTGGCTTTCCATCTCTAATGTGTCAATTATTGAAGTTTCCTACAATATCATGAGAAGCATAACAAATAGCCATATTTTACCATTACGAAGGCCTTGTCTTCGGATATGTGGAATAGGATCTACGATTATCTTCACTATTTATCATTTCTGATTCACCTTCCAATTCTTGTTGAGTTTCAACATGTACAAGCAATGGTCTTTTTGTATTTTGCCAGTTCATGTAGTCCTTCCTACAAAGGGTGTGCTTATCAACAATTGGATCCAAGAGACAGGAAGAGAGATGTCATATAATCAACTACACAAGATGACAATATACGAACGGTGTGATTAATCACAATGGGAAAGAATATATTGAAATTTGCTCGCAAAAGAAAGATTCCCGGCCGCCAAATATTTCAAGAAGTATATGGTGAAACTGTAAAGAGCCCTCAGATATCCTCGAGCTCTCTTTTGAGCTCACCGCCCAATTAAACATCAAAAAATAAACATGGATTTACTACACAATTAAACATAAGCAGCAGCAAATGACCATTCTTAAGAACTAAGAATTACATGGATTGGAGCCTCTAATAACTTGTCCTCATTTTAAATACCACATACAAGCAATAAAAGGGGGAAAAAAGATGATAACATAACTGCACCACAAAGATGAAAGATAAGAAGTGAGCACAACAAAGATAAAAGAGAAGAAGTGGGCTCAAAGTAAAGAAGCGTTTGGGTATTGCAACAAAATAGAGCAAATATTTTACACTATAAATGGAGAACTTTTAGTTAATCAGGCATACTCATAATAGCTTTTTCAGAACTCATAACCGAACTTGGTAGATGATATAAAAGATTCTAATTAGGTAGCTCCAATCTTGACTCACACTATATGTGTTCACTATTTGTTAGATGAAATAGTAATGACTTATAAACAAAAGAAACATAAATAAGCAACACCAACAAAGTGAAGCTGAAACGAGACAAGCTTTAAAAAGGAAATAAAAACTTAATATTTTGTTTAATGTTTAACTATTACGAGAAGATGCTAAATTATATTATCAAGAACAAGACGCCCTTTGAATATCTCTACCAATCTATATATCATTAATGGGAGATTAGTTGCGGTACAACTGTACCACGATTTTTCCTCCAAAATGATGTTTTATAGGGGTAAATTGGAGATTTTGCCCTACTGTTTATTACCTGTGTAGTGCAACCGGATTATTAATTTTTTTAATATGCCTTTAGGCAAACTTGGAATGCGTTTTCTAGATTTTGGCTTTCATTCCTTTTCAGACTGCAATTCATTTGGGAGATTAGGGTTTCCCCTTCCGCCTCTTGACTCTCTTTGATTGTTCCATCTTGGAAGGAAATATTTGGTCAATCGTTTTTCCTTATCTCTTTCACCTCTAGATCGCTTAATTCCTTGATATATTTTTATCTTCCGCTACTGATGGATGGTCGAGATTCTTCAATTGGAGTCATGATATAACCCGTCGTTCTTCGATTGATATAATTTCAGAAACTAATTATTGGATTTCGATTTACCATATATTCTATGCGTTGTTTCTTATTTTAGTTCATCTATTCTTATCTTTCACGTCTGATCGATGGTTGATTTTCAAAGTTAAAAAACTGAGTATTCAGATTAGGGTTATCTAATTAAGGTTCTAGAATTTTTGTGCTTATCCATATTTTCTCCGATTTGATTCTTATCATTTTTTTAGGTATGTTTTCCCAGGCTGTAATGGCATTGGGTGAACCCTATTTATGTTTCCATTACCCTACACCTTACTACTCTCTTATTCTCGATTCTTAAGTATATTAACACTCTTCTTTTTTACTTATTTTGTTATTCGTGGCTCCACTTACGAATTTGCTCAAGGATGTGGATGATAGGCTCTTTAAGTGGACATTCCTGGTTCGAGTCCTGTGTAAGTGGAATGTTCCGTGCTGGAATAACCCTGGTGAAGCTTACTCTCTCGAATTTATTTTTGCAGACGAGGAGGTGTATATCCTATTTTATTGTTTGCTTAAATTAATGTATGCCCCGTGTTTCTCTACATCTGAATTTATGTTTAGTTATGTTAGTTTAGTTTCGTAAGTTTTCAGCCTATGTCTTCTTTTTTACTAAATGGCATGTTAATTGTGTTTTCGGATTATATTGCATTGCGCCTTGTTTTTCTGTATTTGTTGAATTGAGATTAGTGCTATTATTGATGACTTTCTGTGTTTCATTCTAAGCTGCTGGAATTATTTTTTTTAGTTTTAACCAATGTGTTTTCCTTTCTATATTCTGGTTATATTCTATTTTGTATTTCTGTCTTTGTAATTTATGATTAATAAATTTGTGTTCTTAGCCTATTTGTTGTTGGTTAATTGTTGGGATTTTATAATTATCTATTTTTTTACATTCTTCATTTTTAATGTTCCACTGATCTTCTTGGACATATACCTCTTTACTTGTTGAGAATAATCATTGTGTAGTCCTATAATAATTTATATTGCTGTGAGCTGTTCATGGCTAATGTATCTGAATTGTAGATGTTTCTGAACTTCTTTAAAGTTTCCTATATGTTGTTGTTCTGTCTCTTATTGTTTACTGATGGAATTTTTTATTCTTAATTTTTACTGTTCCACTAACCTCCTTGGACATAAGCCTCTTGACCTAGGATCATGAAAGTCCCATGGAATCTTGAGGTGTCCTTGGTTGGTCTATTTAGTATTTTTTAATCACCTCTCCGACTCCTCTTTTATGGTTTGTCTTTTTTACTTTTTTCTTGTAGTAGTATTCACTTAACTGCTTAGGTAGCTGGCTAGCAACGATGAATTGCATGGGCAAACTGATTGTTTTAATTACCTTTACTATGAGAAAATATTTAGTATATGGGTTGTATCTTTACTTCTTTAAAATTTCCTATATTACATCCACAAATGAAGTATTCCATTGGAAATAATTATAGAATCATTATAATCATGCCACTGAGCTATTATTTGATTTTTTATCTAGATATTTTTAAAAGTGATTACTAATCTGAGAAAAGGTTGTGTATTTGAGTTGTATCTTTACTTATTTGAAGAAATTACCTATATTACATCCGTCAGTGGAGCATTCCATTGTTAATCATTCTACAATCATTATATTCATTCCATTGAGATCATTACAGTCATTCTATTGAGATATATCTGCCAGATTCATCTATTTTGTCAACTCTATTTTGATTAATCTCTTAGGTTATAAGCTTATTTTCCTGTGTTTGTTTATTTTATACGCTCTTACATATATTCGTGTTGTTTTCGTTGTTCTTAGGAAAACTGTTAGGCTAAATGGTTTAAGGCCTGATATTGTTTCTTCAATAAAAGAGATGCTCGATGAAAAAAACCTTTTGGTACAGTGGTTTCAGACGGCTCAAGATCGATTTAATGAGTCAGAAATCCCTAAAATTAAATTGAAACTTATTGTAAGTCATAGTAAAGATGGTCGGGCACATAATCCTCCTAAGAGAAGCTGAGGTTACTGCAATAATTGAAGGTGATTTCAACACCGTGCCTGGGAGACATGACATAATTGTTGAAACTCAATCAAGAGATGTACAGCAGATAAGTGAACTTTACCGTCAATACCGACTGTAGCATCTGTTGTTGTTCCTTGTTAGCTAATATGGCTTTAGAACAGATGTATTTCATGCTGGCATTGATGATACTTCATCTGGGAGAAGAAAAAAGTTTCAATGAAAGAATACTTTGCTTCTAGACTGCATGAGTGAAAAGATGAATCCCATTATATTTTATCGTCTCGGAGATTGTTTCAATAGTTTCTGATCGTTGGCTATACAATGATCGAGTTTTCTCAACTCACCTTTATACGATTACACCAAAAAGAATTGAGATATGAGTTGTATAAAGGACTGACTGATGCCGTTGGAAGGGTTGAGAGTGATGGTACCATAGTTAGGAAATGTATAGTGTTACCTAGATCATTTACAGGGGGTGCTCGCAATACCATGCAAAATTATCAAGATGAAATGGCAATTTGTAAATAGGTTGGATATCCTGATTTTTTTATAATTTTTACTTGCAACCCTAAGTGGCCAGAGATTACACGTTATGTTGAATATAGAGGCTTTCGTCCTGAAGATCGTCCTGATATTATCTGTAGGTTTTTCAAGGTTAAGCTTGATCAGTTGATTGTTGATTTGAAGAAAAATATAGTGTTTGGAGATGTTAGGACAGATATTAATATTATATTCTGCTTTTTTAAATTGTCTGTTTTTTATTTGTTCATTTAATTTTATGTATTATGTTTTCTTACATACCTGGACTTTTTATCTTATCTAACAGTTACATATACTATTGAGTTTTAAAAGCGATGTCTACCTCACACCCATATATTGTTATGGCTTATGCAAAAATACAAGCATCCTACTTCTGCTCACATTGACATTATTATATCAGCTGAGATTCTGGATTAAAGGTTAGATGAGAAATATTATTAGTTGGTTAAGGATTTAATGGTTCATGGTCCTTGCAGACACTTGAATAAGAAGTCACCCTGTATGGTTAACGGTTGCTGCTCGAAGCACTTTTCAAAAAAGTTTGTTGCTTCTATTACTATTGACGAAAGTGGCTATCCTGTATGGAAGCAGCCAGACAATGGTAGGACGTTGGAAAAAAATAGGGTTCTACTTAACAACCAGTATGCCATTCCATATAATCGATATTTATTGGCAAAGTATGGGGCTCAGATTAATGGCGAATAATGCAACCAATCAAAATCCATCAAATATCTCTTCAAGTACATTAATAAAAGAAATGACCAGTTACCGTAATGTTCTGCCAAAATGCTGATCGTTCTACTAAGAATGAAGTTGACGAAATCGATATGTATTATGACAATCGATACATTGCTGCTTTCGAAGCATCATGGAGAATATTTGGGTCTTACTTACACTATAGGAATGTATTTGTTGAACGACTTGGGTTCCATCTACCAAATAAAAAAGATGTCTTTTATGGTCCAAATGATTCTATTGATCAAGTCGTCACACGATTGTCTGTTCATCAAAGCAAATTTTTGGCATAGATGGAGGCAAATAAGAAGTACCATAATGCTAGGAAATTGACATATGCTGAATTTCCTACTAAGTTTGTGTGGAAGAGGAGAATAAGAAAGTGGGTACCTAGGAAACCTCATTTTGCAGTTGGCAAGGTTTTCTTTATCTGTCCTGGGACAAGAGAAAAATATTATATGAGAACTCTTTTAAACGTTGTTTGTGGAGTGACTTGATATGATGAGTTGAAATTTTATGATGGGATAACTGAGGCAAGTCACTAGGGATCAGCTTACTCTTGACAGACATTATTCGCGACATTGCTATTATCATATGTTTGGCTCAGCCAGAGCATGTGGGAAATGTGTTGGCATCATTTGCCTAATGATGCCCTTTATAATCAACGGAATGCTTTGCAACAACCACGTTATTTCTTCCATGCTTATTTTCTATCTATTTGTTATGTGTTGTTGTGATTGATAAAATGTTATATTGTTCCTCAAGTTTTGTGTATGATAACTTATTCTTCTTTATCCTTTCTTTAGACCTACAATTAACTGATGAAGAGTTGCAAAATTATGCTCTTGTAGAGGTTGAAAATCTTCTATAAAAAAAGAGGAAAGAGTCTCCGTGCATATCCTACAATGCTGTTTCCCGAATATGTTTATTTTTTAGATGACTAAAATAGTTTAATTAATGAAGAGCTATAATATGATAAACAGGCTCTAGCATTAGAGCATATAGAGCAACTTTCTCAGTTAACGAAAGAGCAACGCACAGTCTGTGACATTGTTCTTCAATCTGTTAATATGGGTAATGGTGGCATGTTCTTTCTTTATAGTCCTGGTGGAACTAGAAAGACATTTTTCTGGAAGACGCTTGTCAGCTCTGTGGTCAAAAGGTGAAATAGTTCTTAATTTAGCTTCAAGTGGAATTGCTTCTCTTTTTCTACCGAATGGTCGAATTGCTCATTCCAGATTTGCGATACCTTTAAATCCAGATGAATATTCTACTTGCAATATTTCTCAAGGAAGTCTGTTAGCTTGACTAATAGCTAAACCAAAACTGATTATTTGGGACGAAGTTCGATAATGCACAGACATTGCTTTGAGACTCTTGATAAGACGATACATTATATTCTACGTGTTTATTATCCTCTCTCTGAGGATTAGCCTTTTAAGACAGTTGTATTTGGTGGTGATTTTTACCAATATTACCAGACATTCCAAAAGACAATAGGCAAGATATCGTGTACACATCTATTAACTTATCATACTTATAGAGTCACTGTAAAGTCTTGAGGCTGACTAAGAATATGAGATTGCAGCGGACTTTCTCTGCCGAAGAATCTTTGGAGTTGAAGGCATTTTCTAATTGGATTGCTGGTATTGGTAATGGCACTGTGGGTGATTCTAATGATGGTTATTCCAATGTTGACATTCCTAATGATCTACTCTCATCATATTCTAGTGATTCAATATCAGCGATAGTTAATAATACATATCCTAATTTTACATGGGGCGGCAGTAATCCAGATTATTTAAATGGCCAGGCTATTTTGACTCCAACGAACGATGTAGCTAAAAGGGTAAACAACTATATGGTTTCGCAGAATCAGATAGATATGAAGACATATTTTAGTTCAAACTCGGTGTGTAAGTCTAATTCAAACAGCAAACTGATGCAAGATCTCCATGCTCTGGACTTCTTAAAAAGGATCAGATGCTCAGAAGTTCCAAATCATCAGTTATGTCTAAAGGATGGGTTCCGGTAATGTTAATGCATAATATTGACCACTCCACTGGCCTATGTAATGGTAGGTGGCTAGTTACAAGACTTAGAAATCACGTCATGAAAGCAAGATTTTATTAGGATTTAATGCCAGTGAAAAATTCTTTATAACATGCCTGTCATTGACTCCTTCTAATGCCAGGCTTCTTTTTTACCTTCCAAATGAGACAGTTTCCATTGATGATGTCATATGCGATGACTATCAACAAGAGCCAGGCTCAATCACTATCAAGTGTTGGTATTTATTTACCAACACTTGTTTTTAGTCACGGATAGTTTTATGTCGGTGTATCTAGAATCATTAGTCGCAGGGGTCTAAAGATATTGATATGTGGTGATGATGATCATCCAACTAAATCTACTTTAAATGTTGTGTACAAAGAGGTTTTTCGAAATTTATAGTATAAACATTCTATTTTACTATTTCTATGCATTTATATAATTACGTTAATACTACACCTTATGTGTTTAAAATTTGTTATATGATAAAATATTTGTACTTATATATTAAAATAATTAATATGATGTTTACTAGTTAATAATATTATTTATGAATACATAATGCCAATACTTAGGAAAAATTTGCATTATAATCTCCCACGCAGCGCACGGATGAGAAACTAGTAATCTAGAATAAGAAAATGGAATCATAACAAACAAATAAAATTAAATATTAGAAAATCAAAGTTCGGCTGAAATTCAAAACTTACAATATTTGAAGCAACATCGTGACTCACCTTCTCTATTTCAATGTTCACTTCGAACTCAGATACAACATCTTCTATTGCAATTGGCTGGTTGCTGCCTGATAGAAATAGGCTTCCAATTGGCTACTCCCTGTTTGCTCCTTGCTACTTGAGAAAAATTGGCTGCTTGATAGAAACAGGTTCCAAAAAGAATGACTGGAGAGAATTCCAATTGGCGGCTCACTGTTTAAATCGAAATGGTTTTCCAAGTTTTGTGACTCGCCAGAATGGGTTTCTTCAATCAAAATGAAAAATGACAGGATGGAATTCCAATTGGTTGCCCATAGCTTGAATCAAAATGGGTTTCAATGCCATAATCATTTTTCTCTCCAATGGCTGCTTGCGTTTCGGTGCTGATCATTTTTTCTTCGATGGCCGCTTGCTCAATAGAAGCTTGGAGTTTTGAGTGTTGTCTCAATTGATGGATTCCGGAGGAAGTCTCTTGAATCAGAAATAAAAAAGAGAAGGGTGAACGATGGAATGAGTCTCCATTTTGGCGGATTTTACCAAGAAGAAGACAAGAAGTAGAAGAAGTGGGAAGGGACAGAACACATGCTTTTTTTCTTTTCACTAAGGGAGAAAACCTCTCTATAATAGGTGATTAAGGTAGCAGAAGTGTTTCCAAGGGTATCGGGTTTGACTGGGTAAATCGCCTTGGCAAAAAGGCAGTACAGGCTCGAACCGATCTAAATTATACTTAAATTTATTGATCAGGTTGCGTCGTCGGTTCAAGCGGGAGAGGACAAGCTATTGAAGGTTTTGGTGGGAAAATTTTAGTTGCCAATTATGCAATTTTTTTTCAATTTTTTTTACTTTTTTTTCCTATTCTAAAAACACTGTTTTGAAATTACCAAAAACTTTAAATGAAGGAGCAAGGGTGGTGCGCCTTCCAACTCCTAAGATCATAGAAGCTTTGACGGCATTTCTTGGAAAATGATTTGGCATGCAAGCTTCTAGCAGCTTCCCTAGGAAGCTTATGCCCATGGTTTCTCCTATCCTTTTCAGCTCTCGTCCAGATGCTTCTAAATTTTCACTTATCATCTCTATCTCTCTTTATTTCTCCCACATTGTAGTTTTGGGCTTCTATGATAATCTGAAGGTGGTGGTGGAGTTTCAGCCGAGCTCAATTTGTTTGGATGAAATGGTTTGACATTTTTCTGTGGATAAACGAAAGCAATTCGCATTTGCCACCAAGAAAATATATTTGTTGCTTGGAATTATTATATTCGGGATGAAGTGGTGTTTTGAATGTATAAATGTGAAAAACCAGTGCTGAAACTAGATGAGGTTGATTTGCGCACCGGTTATTCTTTAGCTGATATCCAGCTTCAAGCATGAGATTTGATGTTGACTTTTGGAAACAAAACACTAATTCAAATCTCTTGAGGGGACTTTCATTGGGAAATTAAACGGGCCAAAGGACTTGAGTTGCAATTTTAAAATTAAAGATTCAATTGCATAATGATGCTCAAGGTTTTGGGATTTATGGTTGGGCGATAAAGTATTTTGAGTTTCTGATTCAGTCCTTTGAGATTCCAGATATTAAAATGAAGTGTTTATTGTTTTGAATCTTAAGATTTGTTCCATATAGTTTCACATTTTGAAATTTAATGCTAAAGATTTGGTGTAACATCCCGTAAAATTTTTAATACTAAATAAATAAGTTTCAACTATTTTGAAGTTGTTGATAACAAATTAAATTTTATGAGTAAACTTGTTACTAATTAAGAAGTTAAACTTATTTTAATAACTAACATAATAAAGGGATTTTGATGAATATGGCTAAGAATATAATGACTTACTCACGAGACCACCAAAAGTATAAGGATTTCTTGGATAATAAATGAATGATCCAAGTTTAGCCAAATCATCTGCTAATTACATGGTGTTAACTTTGCCATTTGTTGGCTTTGTGATTAGTGGAATCCGAAGTCCAATTAAACATAATTAAATTCTAAACTAATCTAACAAGCTATAAAAAGGGCCAACGGATAGAAGAACTCACTAAAGCTTTCTCCCAACACTCGACCTATCTCGTCCCATCCAGATGATATTTTTCTCTTACTAATTATTTAACCAAAGCAAATAAATAAAAATCCAACCTCAAACATAATCTTGATTAAGGAATCTTAAGCTTTTGGGACACTTTCCAGGTTAGGACAAATCAAGTAATCTTTAGAAAAATAAGTTAAAAAAGTGAGTAACTGATACTTTGATTTCCTTTCTTTTATTCATAATGCTTTCATGAGATAAACATAGATTTTGAAACATCATCATTACGTCTTCATAACATATACGTGGATTTTGATGCATTGTTATTATGTAAAGAAATTGGTTTGTTGCATTTGAATTACTAGATAACGTTCTAACCGTTTTGCTTTATTTTGTGGAGTATGACCTTGCTATGTGTTCTTGGTCATTTTGGCTATGTGGTAATCTTTGTGGTATCATGACCTTGCTACGTGATCTTAATCATTTTGAACTATTGAATCATGTGCACACGACGGGTGGTAGTTTAACTAGTGATAGGGCCCTCTTGTGTATCTCAAAGCTTTGTGCATCCCATGGTTTTCTTGAAAATGCATCTTCTCATAATGAAAGGGGAATCAAAATATTATGTTACTGACTGAGTACTTTGTACTCACCCAACTTTCCCTTCCCTTTAACAATCTTATAGGTACTAAATTGAGAGCTTTGTGGCTGGATCGTCTAAAGAATTGAGAAGATATATATGTGATTGAGATTTCGGTGTATGGCTGAGGTTTCATTGCGGGTGGCCGCAATAATTATTGTAAAGTTATAATAACATGATATTATGCATAATAGTATTTGACATGTATTTGTAAAGTCTCGCCTTCCAATTTGGAATCGAGATTTTTTTTTAAATGCTTCTGCTACCGTTAAATGCCGATACTACGTGAAAATAAAGTAATAAATTTGGAGGCGAGACATTTGGACACACAATTTAATCTTTAATGTTTTAGATTATTTTGGTCTCCAAAGTTTTGAATAGTGATTGACGCATTTCATTTGTAAATACTTTTGTTAAACGTGATGGAAGATGCATCTTATGAGTTAAAAAAGTTTGGCGTGTTAAAGATTTCTCTACTAATTAAAAACTTATATAATCTTATATTTTAAGCGGATTTGACAAATCTAATTCTATTTTTTTTTACCGAATAAGGAAGGGGAAATTAAATGGAAATATTCCTTTTTAATTAGTTCTCGACTTAAATAAATTGTATCAGATTGATAAATTGAAGTAATCCCACCCCACTTAGCGACGAAAATGGATTGAGCTGGGTTTGATTGGTTGATTTGGGTCTTGGTCCAATAACGAATTTGTTTAATATTTTTAATATATTTGTGATTATTTTAATTTTAGGTTATATTATCATCATAGTACTACCTCCGTCTCAAAAAGATAGTCCATATTTTATTTTTCTTCAGTCTCAAAATATGTCCAGTTTCCTTTTCAAAAAGTAGTTGAACCTTCTTTAATATGTATAATAATCAAAAAATAGAATTATTAGTGTGAAATAATTAATAATGTAAATGGTATAGCAGGTAAATTATATTAAAATTTACTTTTTTAAGACTATTAAATAAACTTTTTTTAATATATGGGAAAGAGGGAATAGGACCATCTTTTTTGGACGGAGGTAGTATTATTATATATATGATCATTTAAATTGAATTTTTGGTGAAATTCATTTTTTTTTAGCAATTTGTTTTTTAGTTTATTTATTATCAGTATAATAAATAAATTATATTAATAGCGAGTGGTTTGAGTTGGGCTTAAATAAGTCAATATGTGCAGTTTGAGCCTAATCCAATCCGATAATAAAAAAAAACTTTATTTTAAAAGGTTGGGCAGTGACAGATGAAGTTGCCAAAGAAATTTTCTGAAATTTGGGTAGGAATGACAATATGGGACGTCCTGGATGTGCCCCCGCCAATTCAGGGGCGAGGTATATTGACTTTTAAATCCACTCATTGACCAATTTATTTTTATTTTTATTTAAACAAAAAAATATATTCATGTAATTATTGCTTAGCTTAGAAAAGGAAAACACACAAACACACACAAGACACATATATGACATTATGGTGTAGCAATATATGTCTACAATTATTGTGAATGCTTGAATTTTAATCTAACTTTGAGATTTTAGTGTTTTAGAACTCTACATAATTAAACTGGTGAGGTCGGTCATTCTCGCCCCAAACCTACTGTGAGACAGATGCCTACCCCCACAAACCTAATTAATCTGGGTGGGATAGAAGTATTAGAGGCATGGCCCAGGGGTTTGTTGATCAGCCAGTCAAATTGCAAACTCTTGATTTAGCGTAAGTTTTTTGTACATTATTATACATTTAAACAAAAGTAATCTTTATTTGTGAGGATAATAATTTGTTGTATTCTTATTCGTGATGTATATTTTTGTTAGATTATAGACTACTCATAAGTGTAACAAATTGTTCTGTAGACTTGTTGAAAATATTATTATTGGTAAAATTCTTGCAACACAATCATATTTGCCAATGCTAAATGTGTAAGGTTTTATTTCCTTGCAAAAATAACAGATTACACAAAGTAAAATTAAAACGATTACAAGGAAATAATAAGAAAGAAAATTACAAATAAAACAAAGTTGTCTCTTTCTTATTCTCTCGTTTTCTTCCTTGATGCCGGTGGTGGAGTCAATCATTGACCAGATTTCAGACTTTTCTCTTCCCAACTCCACAATTGCAACACCACAATGCCTACACAATCTGACACGCTTGAATCACCAACTATTAAGGTAAAATATCTCCCACTAAGGAAGTAGTAGACGACTCCTGCTAAGATAGAAAGGCTAAGAAAAAGAAGAAAAAACTACGCGTCTTTTATTTTGTGTCTTGTGTGTATTGTGTGTTTTTTCCCAAAAGACCACTCAGGTATTTATAGGGAGAAAAACACAATTCAAATTCAAATCATATAAAGATAAGATAAACAAATATATGAAAGGATATTATCCAAGATTCCCAAGATGATTCAAATTATGTCAAAACCAGCCACTTGAGCAACAACTTGATTTGTTTAAACCTCTAAAGTGGTAGTAATCAGGTTACCAAATTGTACAGTGAGTCTACAAAGTTCAGTCTTAGGCTTTTTAAGCGTTTAAATATTCATTTATTTTTGTTCAGGTCCTTATCATAACTGCCATCAGTTTATTAAGTATCAACAACTCAACAACCTCTACCTTGATACCTAATAAACCTGCAAATAAAAATACACGAAGTTAATTTTGTTTAATCAAAGTGCTAATAAAAACAACTTACTAGTTGACCTAAACATTACTACATTTTTCACTAACAATTTACAGGCAAATATTCAAACTTGGGGGTGTTACTCTTTCCCCACATTGAATAATTTAAATATACGGAACTTGACACTATATACTCACTAGATGGTTCATTCTCACATCACTTATGTAACCAGCTAAAATAGGTTCTTCTGGGTGATCTGTTACTTCTGCCTCCACCTCATTAGAGGCCTCCATCTGATTAGGTATTTCACATGTAGAAGATTTTTGGCATTTAATCATCTCGTCACTAGCGATATAAATGTCATTCCTCTTCACTCCAATATATGCAAATTCAGAACTCTCGAATATTTTTATCATCCTGTTAACTACTTTACCTCTAATGCCAACTTCCTCCAATTTGGCAACCGATAACATATTCCTGTCAGCTTCAAGAATATATCTGACCCTTTCTAAAGTGAGTACACAACCAATATCAAAACTCACAACATCACCATTCCCACACACAGCACATACAATCCCCATTCAAAGAGCAAAGATTATCACTCTCAAATTCATGCAAATTTACAAACCAATTCTCACGGGATGTAAGTTGACAAGATGCAGCAGAATCAAGTAACCATTCATATAAATAGGATTGTTCAGTCAGATATAAATCAACAATATTATCAGCATTTAACATCATAGAAACTTGACTATATTTAACGTTGGAGGCAGCAATCGTATTAGACTCCCCATCAACTTTTTCCTTCCCTCTTTCTAACATCTTTTTTTCTCCCTTCCAGTGAGAATCCTTAATGTAATATCTAGTCTTCCCATAGCTGTAATATGCCCTACATTTTGCCCTCCACTTGGAATTACTGTTACTTCTACCCTACTCTTTACCACCTTCATCACCAGAGTCATCACTCCCTCAACTCTTATGATACTTACCATGATTCTATACCCACATCTCACTATGTGGACCTCACCAGCACCACTACCCGTCCCTCTAGTTTTTCAGTTCTCACCTCCAACTCTCGACTTTTCAAAGAATGAATAACAATATCAGAAGTTAAAGAATCTTTACCATATTTGATCGCATTTTTCACATCTTTATATTTTTCAAGTACAATATTCAACTAAATAACAACTTTATACTGATGAGTCAAAGTTTTACCATAGTTAACAATATTTTGTAAAAGTTCGTTGAACACATCAAGATCTTTTAATAGATTAATTTTGAAACTAAAAAACCTTTTAAGCAAATATAATTTATTGGGAGTAAATTTAGACAAATAAAGCTCTTCTAATTTTCCCGCAGTACTTTAGTAGAAGCATGTTTACCAATTTTTCTTAGCACATTATCTAACAAGTGTAAAATGATAGAAGTACATGTGAATTCATCCAATTCTTTTTTCTTAATAGCATCAACAGTGGCAGGAAAAGAATCATCAATAGCTTTAGAAACTTTTTGTTGCACCAAAATACTTTTCATCTTTTGTTGCCAAATAGCCAAATCACCTTTGCCATTAAAATGTGCCAACTAAAGTACGCAACCATATTGTAAAAATGCAAACACACAAAGCCCACAAAGGAAAAATAAATGAAAAACCACATAATATAAAGCAACCCAAAATAACGCTATTTTGTACCCCACAGGATTCCATAAGAATCAAGTTCTCATGTTAAGGGAAGATGCAAAACACATGGCCAAATAAACAACAATTATCAATAATATCTAAAGCACGGTAAAAAGACATATAACACAAAGTAAACACTAGTAATTCTTAATATCGCACCAGTTGGTGATATTCAATTATGAAAAAAATAGCTGCTAATTAAAATGAAATAGGACACAATACCGAGTTGACCTACCCTATGGGTCCGAAAAAAGAAGGTGAGCACTTAAAAGGTCATCAGAAGCAATCTACCCAATGTCAGAATTCTATTAGAGTGTCCAAAATTTGTGCATCCACAACCAAAACGTAGCCCAAGGAATTTTAAGCCCAACGCTACTAGCTGTGCAACCAACTGCCACCGTATGCGCCGTCACTAGAAATCGACTTTGCCACAACTCGCTGTATCGGTCTAAAGCCCTTCGGCCACTCGTTCGTCTAGTCTGGTTGGTTCGCTGGAAAAGTCACCAGAGGTTGGTCAAAAAGGGAGTTGGAGGTCTAGTTTTCTTACTTTTTCCCCAATTCCAGTGAGTTTCTTCAACTCCAGTCACAAGAAAGCTCCTACGGCTCTTATACCACTGTAAGCTTTTATTTTCTTACAGAATAACAAATTACACAAAGTAAAATCAAAACAATTACAAGTAAATAATAACGAAGGAATTACAAAGAAAACAAAGTTATCTATTTCTTCTTCTCTAGTTTTCTTCCTTGATGCCGGTAGTGAATTGAATCAGTTACCGGGGCTTAGACTTTTCTCCCAACTACACAATGACAACTCCACAATGTCCACACTAATTTGACACACATGAATCATCAACTACTAAGGTAAAATATCTCCTACTAAGGAAGTAGTAGACGACTCCCACTAAGAGAGAAATCCTAAGAAAAAGAAGAAAAAGCCATATGTCTTTTATTTTGCTCTTGTGTGTATTGTGTGTCCCCCCCCCCCCAAAAAAAAAACACTCAGGTATTTGTAGGGAGAAAAACACAATTCAAATTCAAATCATATAAAGATAAGATAAACAAGTATCTCAAAAGATATTATCAAAGATTCCCAAGATGATTCAAAGTGTGCCAAATCCAACCACTTGAGCAACAATTTGATTTGTTTAAACCTCTAAAGTGGTAGCAATCTGGTTACCAAATTGTGTAATGGGTTTGCAAAGTAGATCGGAAGGCTTTTTAAGCATCTAAATATTCACTTATTTCCGTTCGGGTCCTTATCATCACTACTCTGGGTTTATTGGATAGCAACAACCTAACAAAATGGATTTTGTTATGCAATCAACATTTTGTAAGTGTGTAGAATTGATAAATAAGTTTTTCTAAAAGAATTAGTTTCTTTTTCTTTTTCTTTTTAAATCCATGCAATGCACGGATAACATACTAGTTTAAGAACAAGACACTATCCTTTTTATAGAAAATTTTTGGCAATCAAACATAATCTTCCACTTCCCAAGTGTTCAATTATGCAACATTTTTAAATTGTAGTGGTTAAATAGGTCAAATATAACCTTAATGGATCAATTCAAAGTATCGCTTGAATTTCAATGACTCTTCATGCAATTTCTTCAATATAACCTAGAGGCAAAGGTAGGGTTCCACACACTACTTGATCTTATCTGAGCAGCGGCTGTGGAGGCGGCGATCGATGGGATGTTGAAGTAATAACCGGGATAATTTGATGCTTCCCTCCACCGTAAGTGGCTGCTGGAAGCTCAAATTTCTTCACCAGATCGTTAATCAATATCCAGCCGGAACCGCTTTCTCAGTTTGTACTGCGATGAAGACTGCCCGCAAACGGAGCCGTGTTTTTTGTACTGTGGCGATGATGGATATGCGGGCAATTTCCCTTCAAATCTTAGGTAATTATTTTTCTTTTAGGCTTCTTATTGCTGTAGCTTTTTAGTTGTGAAGCAGACGGTATCAATTCCTTCGTTTCGAATAATTTGGCACGCCATTCATTACATGCTTGCATCCTCTTGAAATGTAAATTATAGTTGAGTGGAGTTTTGATTTTTCTGGGTTGTCTCATTTTCAAAGTCTACCCTTTTTGCTTGTTCCTAAGTTTGGGTTTTTTTTTCAACTGATGTTTTTGGTTCAATCGAAGTATCTCTCTCTATTTTTCTTTTTAATTTTTTTTCTTTAAACGGTAATTGAGACACCGGTACAAACTTGCTGGTTATGCACCTTTGATTAATCTTGTTTATTGATAGTTCCAATTAATTCCGGCTTTGGATTACTTCCTTGACTACATCGGAGCTCTCCTTTACACTTGGAGAAGCCCTGGTCTGTTAACATTTTTTAATTGCAACAAATCTTAACGTGTTGCTTAATTTGCATGTCCTGTCAACTGTTTTGTAAATGACCTTAAACGCTATCATCTCTAGGTAAAGTATATGTTTAGCTTTGTCTTCTAGATGTGTATCCTCCCCCCCCCAGCCCCCATTCTCTTGGAACCAAAATACAATTTTTCAGTCTTCTGTTTCCACAAAGAAATGATAATTGCTGGATCTCTGCTCTTCCATATATTGACGTAGTAGGAACTTTATACTATTTTTCTTACCCACATAATTTTGAAGTCTATATTGATGTTTGGTCTTGTGAAAAGACTGTGGTTTGAAAACTGAAATTAATAAAGACAGCAAAAGAAACAAATGTGTGCAAATTTGAACACGTGCATGCAGTTGATTGTTGATAATTGACACAGAAGAGGGGGATGAACTTTTTTTATAACATTTTATTTATTGTAATCATGGAATAAAAAGGCGAGGCACACCTTGACTTTAGGTGCATGGGTGGTGCTTCAGGGGCATAATTTTGCAACGTACTCTCTGAGGCACACACGTGTCTTCAGTTGAGGCTTGTACGCCTCAAGGCTTACAAGGTGTATGCCTTGCAATTTTAAATATATTTTTCTTTCTTTTCTTCTTTTTTTGTTTTATATAACTAATTGAAGAGAGCCCATCACCCATTAGTACGTAGCTTACATAAAAGTTCATAACTTGGATCCCTATTGCCAGGGACCGTTAGAAGCCTTCTAGGCTCTAGCAATCAAAAAATATAATGTTGTATCATCTTCTTTTGGTGGCTGTTGCACACCGAACCTCCACCATATGTCCACTGCAACCTCATGTTAGAGCAGGTATGTAATTCTTATCTCTTTCTTTCTTCCCTTATTTTGGCCCCCCTTCTGTTTCTTGCTGGTGTGAGTATCTTCCTAGTCCTTTCTCAGTTCTCTCCTAAATTCCAAATTCCTTGTGTAACGGATTTAAGGCCTGTGCTGTTTGAGGTTTTCTTGTTGCCTTCTGTGTGTGTTAGATTGGTTCTTATAGCGCTCTTCCGATCTCTTTCGGAAGATTCTTATTTTAAAATGCTTAACCTTTCAATTTGGTAGAATCTCCCTCTTATGTGTGTGTTAATTGGTTCTTATGGTAGGGATTTTGCACACGCTACAAGATACGAACTGCAAACTTGGATTCTGCAGGAGCTAGAGACGACAGAAGAAAATGCTGAAGTGTTAGAAAGATGGAGATCTTCAGAGGTCTCCCTCTGACAGACTGTGGAAGAATAAATAGAATATTGAAATCAATTAATGCTTCAAAAGCTCTTAAGGATGCAGATCTCATGTTTAAATTGTTAGATTATTGTAGAAGAAGATGCCTCAGAAACTTATCGAGTTTCCATTATAAGAATTGCATGTTGAAGGCAAAGGTGGTCAGCAATTATATACATGGCATTAATTGAGGAAGATTGCAAAGAGAGAATTAGCTTGACCGGTTGCTGCTGAGTTTCTTACAGCCTAATTGATGCTATAAAAAATTTATTAGTTGAAGCCATTGCAGTTTAATTTGCTTCAGAGGGGCAGGTAAGTTCTAGTTCGACTAGAAAGTCGGAATGCAATGAAATAAAGAAAATTATAATTCATGATCGGTATTTCTCGTGTAGTGTTGCATATGCGATAAAGATCAAGTTTCCATTGGTTAGCGCCTTAAGACTCGTTGACTTTGGACAGAAGCGAGCTATTGGGTTTATTTACGTTACTATGGATAATGCAAACGAACAAGTAGCAAAGAATTGTGGAGGCAAAGATGCTGACGAGGAAATGAGTTAACATAGATAAAATGTCTGATTTTCAGTTGTACGGGACAACATGCTTTTGATTATTATTAGAAATCAACATGGTTAATGTGCTAAAAATTATTCCATACGTCTTGAAGTAATAGCAGTACTATAAAATTGCACGAAGGGGCTCGTTTTTAATGAATCTAAAAGTTACAAGGTAAGATCCCTATATGGATGACTCCGTGGGTGATGCCCCTGGAATTTCCCCTTCAAATTTAATAATAATTTCAATTATAAACTAGGAAGGGATCTGGTGAAGGCCCAAATAAGAAGTTTTAATTCATATCCTCACATCTGTTGAATATTTTAATTGAATTATAGGACACCTAGTTCATTAGTTTATTAAGGGTTGACATGTTCTTTAAGCAGGGGATAGATGGGAGTTGGAGGACATTACACCATGTTTTTTGAATAGAGACGGGAAAGCCACCCTTGAAACTGTGCAACTCGTAAAGATGAAAGCTCCTTTATGTTTTTAGCCATTAAACTAAACACTAGAAGTGAAAGTAACTTGTAATTGAATCTAACACACCTGCCTTGGGAAGCATTCTAGGATGCAGGGGGTTTTATTTTCATAGGGACTCAGAGTGTGAAAAGCTAAGAAGCCCTAACACTTGAGCTCCATTAATAAGAGAAATATTGAAGCATCGGATATTCTGATGCTAGTGTCGGTACCTATGTGACACTGTCTTGCATCAACGTTGTTTTTATTTATCTTTTAAATCTGTTCCTCCCGCCCCCTCTCTCGGGCCGACTTTTGAGGAGCAAATCTGATTTGAACTGTAAAGTAGCATGGATTGTAATTCCTGCATACTTGGACTTGCATGCACCACGTTGAATGAGATGATTATATGATGTTGATATGCTATGAGCATGGGGTTTGATATTCACTGCTTGTCTTTCATCCACTAGCCTTATTGCCGCTTTCTTTGTTTTGTTCCTTTGCCATGTAGCCATCGCATAACTTGAAGATGGTGGCTCGGGAATTTTGTTTTGGCCTCCCGTTAGGGTCAATTGCGGGAGAGATATGGTACCTTTTCTATTATGATTTTGGTATGGCTGTTGACGTGGCTTGAGAGCTGTCTTTACGGCATTTTGAACTTTGAAATTTTGGATAACTAGTGGATGGGCCCAAACTTTGTTTGTGATCTTTGACATGCATCATTTTTTTATCATTTGTTTATTTTAAGTACAATCTCTACTGCTCTTTTCCTAAGTCTATCAGTAGATTGACCCTATTTTTACATAATTTGTGTAGCTGCTGAGCACACGTAAAACGATTAAAATCACCGGAATTCGTTGGATTCCTTCGCCCAACGACTCAAGGTGTATGCTTGTGAGAACTGGGCTTGTGAGGATGCTATGAAGACCATCCGGTTTCCATATCTATATTGAACTACTTATGGATATCTATATCTATATCAAGGTGTTTATGTATTGCTCGCTCATGGATAATCTTATTAACATGGATGAACTCACTTGTCCTAAGCCTATAGGATGGGAGTAATGATCCAATTACTTGTTACTGCTAATATTAGTAGTGTTGATGAACTATTATCGATAGACGATTAAATTAAAGATCACTTTACGTTTTAACTTTGATGTATAATTGGCCTCTTATGAAGGCAAGACTTTTGTAACTTTACTACCAAGGTAGGTCTTACGGCTACTAAAATTGATTTAATTGGATTCTATTCTATGCTAGTTTCATCAATGTATGGATGTAATATTCGAAGTGGCCTCCAAGAGGCCCATGGATTATGTGGATAACATTCTATCAATGACTAATGTTTTCTTACGTAATTAGTCTTTGAAGTTTTGTTTATATCTCATTTCTTTGTTGTCGAGAGCTAATTAAGAGAACTAATGCCAATGGTGTGGATTAGTGATAATGTGGAGGAGGGAGAAGAAAAATTAATTATCTGAAGAAAGAGGTGTCGAAAATGGAGGAAAAAGTTAAAAAGGGTGGGGTTAGAAATAACTTCCAAAATAATGATGCATGAGTAACGGCGGTTGTTTAGATTGATGTAGAGAAAATTGAAAAGTTATGTGATAGGCAAAAATCGCAAGTGTACGATACCGTTCAAGTAGTATAGAATTGATTTCACATGGAAAGTGGTTCTTGCCAACACTTAAATGGACTTTAGATTAATTGAATCAAGAATTTAGGGAATTATATGAGAAAGAAATAGTTTTAAATTAAATATAAATTTGGTTTCTAATTCAACCTTAAAAATAAAATATGCAAATTAGTGAATAAAAGAAAAACTATATGGAGTCAGGACGTTGAGACTCATGAATTCATAGTAGACAAGTGTTTCAATAGGTGCAATGTCATTAGTTTTTCTATGGTGTTCATTGGACAATATTTATAGAGTTCAATGTGTAAGTGGCAAGCGTTCATTGGACACATTGAGCTGGAGTGGAGTCACCATTTTCCCTTGTGTTCAATAGACATAATAAAATATATCGCAATTTCATGGACTACAAGTCACAATTACGTACTCATAATCGATTTGAAAAATTTGTTTGACAGTCTTTTTCAAGTAAAACAAAACCAACCAAATTAAGTAAACTCGCCATATCTTCATGCGAATTTCAATCTAATCGAATGCATTAATAAAGAAGAAAACCATTTATTTGATTGCACAAATTATAAAAGCATATCTCTATTTTTATGCAATTTGTGTTTCATTGAAGTGCTAAATTGATAATTTGTCTCTCGGTTTCTTCACAAACACAATTATAAGTTGATCAAGCTCATAAAAAGGCAAATAAAGATCACAATAGAAAATAAGTACGTAAAGATGATAAGAGTCATAAGCAAAATTGCACAATTAAAATGACATGTACTACTACATCGTTTGTCTAACAAAAATGTTTAGTTATTAATAAATCATAAAAACAGTAACAATAAGATCCATAAAGTATTAGTTCATAGCTGGGTTTTTGAAGAAAAAAGATGAAGAAATAAAGGTACAACGCGATTGCACTAATATTTAAACTCCCTTCGTCAAGTTCTTCTTCAATCCCCGGCTCTAATCAATGAAAACACTAGTTTGGTCAGTAGAGATCCTATCAAATTTTCAGTGCCAAGCCTTATCAACATCTACTGAGCAGTCAAGTTCACTAGATATGTACATCCACAGTATTTAGAATTGTAGTCTTGCTTTTATTGTTCATCTTACTAAATAACTATT
>CAVNYN010288722.1:669-65794 GCA_963692815.1 Nyctanthes arbor-tristis | reverse complement strand
CTCACGATCTCAAGACCTTGAGGTCTTCCCTCACGAGCTCAAGGCCTTCAGGTCCCAGCTCACTAGCTCAGGACCATCAGGTCTCACTTGACGAGCTCAAAACCTTTAGGTCCCAACTCATGAGCTCAAGACCTGAAGGTCCCGCCTCAAGAGCTCAAAACCTTCAGTTCTCACCTAACAAAGGTCGTCATGCAGTTCCACAGATGTGTTAGTTGTAACGTAACTTGCAAGCCAATTTGCACATCTTATCATTTAATGCTGATGTGACAGCTGTATTTATTCCTACCTTCATCCCAAAAGATGGTCTTATTCCCCGTTTCACATAGATTAATAAAGGCTCGTTTAATAGTATTGAAAAAGTTAATTTTAACATAATTTATCTATTATACCCTTTGCTTTATTAATTATTTTACTTTAATAATTTTATTTTTTTGTAACCATACACATTAAAGAAGGACATATAAGATAAATAATATTTCAACTACTTTTTAAAAAAGAAACTGAACCATATTTTGAGACGAACGAAAAAAGAAATTTGGATCATCTTTTTGTGACGAAGGTAGTATAAAGTTGGCATTTGTCTTCCACATACAGACAAATAGCTTGCAATTAGTCAAATTAAAAGCATGACATCTGCCCCAGTTAGATGTACTAAAGCTTATAGTTATTACATGCCAATTCTTTTACTATAAATACAAGGAGATCCACCAAATTTACTGATCCTCTTCATTTTGCAACATATTTGTATTCTAAAACATTTGCTCATCTTATTTTTTCTCTCATAAATTCACCAACTTCACCATAAATTTCACGTTTTGTTGCTCAAAACAATTCAAATACAAATTTCCCGCGTAAGCAAATTCATTTGTTGAGTCAAGGAAAAATTTGGCATCAACAATGTTTAATGAGAAACATTTAATTGTTGTGGAAATTAGGGAGATTGGAAGATGCCAACAAGGTGTTTGTTAAATTTTGATGAAGAAGACTTCAGAACTCAAAGTTAAGTAGTTGAAGAGCAAAGGTAAATACAGTGACGACCATCTATTCCACTGCTTCTTTCCCTTTTTATATGCCTTTGTTTCTAGTGCTACCTCCAATTAATCCATCCTATTATATTGTTCAGTTGATTTATTTTCAAAGTTTCTGGCACCATGTTGATTGGGATATGGGCTTAATGATCACGACCTATCATCTATAAATGAAAAAATCACTTAAAAATTTGCAATGTTTCTAAAGAAATTTATTCATTGTCATCTTTATGTGGTTTACTTTCAAACGGGAGAAGAACGAGTTACAATCTAATTATAAATTAAATTTCCTTTTTCCTTTTCCATTCTTTGACTTGATTTTGGCTAACCTCAGATTCGTTATTGGGATATATTGGGCAATAATGTATTTTTTAGGACATGAAAATTTTGTGAAACTTATTAACAAATATCATATGATTGTTTCATATTTTATATGTGGTGTAACAGCGGCCTCTTCGTCCCTCTACATCTTCCAATAAGAAATGAGTTGATATACTTCTCTTCTTGAGGCTGAATCCTTGGGTTCTTTTTTTTTTTTTGGGTGGTGGGAGGTATACTTTTGGGACTGGAAATTAATATGCATCCCTTAACAACTGTAAAATGCAAATAAATCAAATAAAGAAATGATTTAAGAAAGGACAACCTCAAGAGCTAGGTTCTTATATCCTTGGAAAGTACCTTATTTTTCTGAAAGAATAAAAGAAAGTGCTGAGAATGAGTGAAAAAACTCACACTCAATTATAATCACTATAGTTGAGATTGTTTACTTTTTAATTTGCTAAAATACTGGAGGAAGCGGTAGCAGTCAGAATCCAAAATGCTTTATGTGGTTACCAAGTACATGCTACTATACAAATATATATTTTGTCCTCAATTATTTTTTATGGGATGAATATCAATTTTTATGATTTCACGCCAAATTTGAGATACCGTTTTTTCCCCATATATATTCCTTTTGTTGGAAGTCAACCTAGCATATAGTAATTTCTAATTTTTAGAAGCTATCAAATCCACTAAAGATCCTCTAATGTTGCAATATATATAATAATTACTATAAGACGGTGAAGAAACATACTTTAGGGTCAGATTGCTCAGGTTAGTGCTATATGTGTTCTTAAGTAGTCTATTGCTGAAGAACAAGTTAAACTTACTCTTAAGATGCTTGTTTTCTGAACGACAATTTTTTTAAGTTACTTAATTTACTGGCAAATCTTGTAATTTCTTAAAAGATCTAAAATCGCTATCTTGAAAAGTTTAAAAACAGTTACATCGATCATATACTGATGACATTGATTATTGTAGAAACGCCATCATATTCACAGGGATGGCATGATAGAGAGCATTACTAGCAGTTTCATGCTCTCATGGAAGCGCATCTTTCTGAAGCTGTGAACTTCTGGAGTATATTTCAATCTGAGCTCTTTGGATTATCGCTTAAACAAGTTATTCTCTTCCTTAATATTCACATTGCAGTTATTTGCAACCCATTATTAAAAATTGAGAAATAAATAACATATATTTGTTACATAGGCTAGTGGAAAGAATGTCGAATACGTTCTAATCAAGGAACTAGGTACTGTTTTGTTGAGTCATGAGATATTCAAAATGTATTAGAGAGATTTGTTCCCTTACCTGAAATGTATTCCCAGAAAAATTTTGAAAGCAGAATTCAACAAATGTATTCACGCAAGGAGGCTATGATGAAGGCCCATTAAGGAGCAGATGAATAGCATTTCCTAAAGAGGTATTGTCATTTCAGATGAAGTCCGATTTGATGCATGGTTGACTCATGTGTTATAATTTTAGGTCAAAATTTTCACTATGCATTTGAATTTGATAACAGCAGATTAGTTGTAATTTTGAATATTTGATATATAAAGGAAACACATTATCTGGACAAATGACTCATGTGTTATAATTTTAGGTCAAAATTTTCACTATGCATTTGAATTTGATAACAGCAGATTAGTTGTAATTTTGAATATTTGATATATAAAGGAAACACATTATCTGGACAAATGACTCATGTGTTATAATTTTAGGTCAAAATTTTCACTATGCATTTGAATTTGATAACAGCAGATTAGTTGTAATTTTGAATATTTGATATATAAAGGAAACACATTATCTGGACAAATGACTCATGTGTTATAATTTTAGGTCAAAATTTTCACTATGCATTTGAATTTGATAACAGCAGATTAGTTGTAATTTTGAATATTTGATATATAAAGGAAACACATTATCTGGACAAATGACTCATGTGTTATAATTTTAGGTCAAAATTTTCACTATGCATTTGAATTTGATAACAGCAGATTAGTTGTAATTTTGAATATTTGATATATAAAGGAAACACATTATCTGGACAAATGACTCATGTGTTATAATTTTAGGTCAAAATTTTCACTATGCATTTGAATTTGATAACAGCAGATTAGTTGTAATTTTGAATATTTGATATATAAAGGAAACACATTATCTGGACAAATGATATAAACACTACTAACTTTTCTGAAACAATTAGTCGGTGAAGTACGCGGTCAACACTATTAACTTTTTTTCCTAACAATACGTTCGTGTGATTTGGTAATGAATCAAATTACATTCACTGTCAATTTACGTGCAACGCACGTACAAACACTAGTATATAAAAAAAAGAGGAATTGCTACAAATCCAATTTTCAAAGAGAGGAATGCTACAAATCCAATTTTCAACGCTTATTTTACATTTTCTCTTTTCTTCCCCCATAATTTTACTCCAATAATAACAGGAGTCAAGCACCCTTTAAATGTCCTTTTGAGAAACATGAAGAAGTCACAAAAATAACAAGGAAAAATTTAATTGTAAAACAACCTTTTATAAAATATTTTATAGAAAATGTGAATCAACCATATTACCCCATGTATTGTGTTGTTGACGAAAAATAAGTTAGGGATAAAATGGTGAAATTATCATATTTTGTAAAATATTTTTATAAATAAAAGGACTCAAATAACATACTAGTATTAGACTTAGTAGACTAGACTGTGTATGACTCATCCAACATTTGAAAAGAGATTTAATGAATCCAAACAGTTTCTAAAAGGCAAGGTAACTATATTTTGCAAATAAAGGAGGATAGTTATTTTATGCGAAATATGTCTTTCGTTATATTTAATTGAATATACTCTAGATTGATTAATTAAGCATTACATTACATTGCATAAAAATTATTTGCCAATCTTTCCATTGGATATTTAGATGAATGTTTAGCACGGCTTTGACGTGGTTTTTGAAAAAAGTAAAATCAATTTTCAAGACTTTCAGCCTGAAATTACTTAAGAATTTATTAAACCACTCCGACACCCCTAAAAAAAAAAAAGCACACACTTCTCCAAGAAGGAAAAGCAATAAACTTCAAGTTATCCCGATGTGAGGTCAACCGCACATTTATTATCTTGTATTATTTATGAAGTTGTCTCAACCAACAAAAAAAATCTGATATAATTCAAGTAGATTACTATAAACTCTATTAGTTGGTCAAAGTTTTCAGGAACGACGCGTGTTGCTATAAATAAATCGAATTTTTTAGAAGTGACACGTTTAACAACAAATAAATCACCAGATGACAGTATATAACTAATTATTTTTTCTTTTTTTTTTTAAATTGCTGATCTATTTTATGTGACATTCTAACTTGTTTAAGCATACTAGTATATTACTCGTGTGTTACACAGGACCAAAAAATGCTATTTTTCCCTAAAAGGGATTTAACCATAAATTATATATTTTCTAACCGTTGACACTATAACGAAATTGGTTGATGGATGATAAATTAATATAATAAATTAGAATGAATATACTTGATGAATATGTAAAAGAAGTTTTAATCAATGATATTGAGGTCACAGTTAAGAAAGATTTACATATTAATGTCAAAATGTAACTCTAATTTACCTTAAATTTCGAAAAACCTCTTTGAAAACTACATTAGTTATGAATTTTTTATCAACAGGGTCGTCACCACAAATCACAATATTTAGTTTTTTGCGATTTGTAACTCTGGAGAATGCAACATATAATTGTTCATAATTAAACACTGGCTTTTTCAAAAGAAGTTCAATATTGGTAAGTGATTGGCCTTGATTTTTGTTTATAGTCATTGCTTATGAAACAATGATGGGAAACCGCCCCCTATTAAAATTTGAAGGGCAACCTAGTGTTAGAGGATATCAATGTCATCCTCGAGATCAACACTTTGTGGCTAGCATGAGCACTTGAAAGAAACGTTGCGTCCAATACATGTTTCCCCAACATGGTTATAACCAATCTAGTTTCACTACACAGTATAAGAGAATGGTCTACATTTCTTAATAATATTATTGGCGTTCCAATCTTTCATTTCAACTCATGATTTGGAACTCTTGGACACCTAACTCATAATTGATATGCCAACTTATTTTCCCAGTTAAAAAATAATTAATAAAATACAACTTGGTTTACAACACATTAAATTCATATACTTATTTTTTACATGAACCATTAATGTTATTCTTAGAACCGATTAATTACAACTAAGTTAGAAAGAAATTGGTCGGGAACTAATTAATAACGTGTTTGTTCATTTAGTTTCCAAGAAATAATGTCAAACCCCTCAATAAATAAAAACATTGGTTAAAGTTTTATTACTAAATGAATTTGTCGGAAGCGTTATAAATTTCTTTTCACAACTTTTGTCCAAACTCGAGGGGCACGACTTGCCAATAACTCTCTTTTATTCCTTAGATGAAGTAGTGTTGTTTGTCGTCTTAATTAGTTTTAAGTATAATATTTGTATAAAGAACATGAAACACGATATATAAAAGTCACTTTATATATATATATTAAAAACCGAGCACAAGATTGGGAAACCCTTACAAGTAAAATTAGGATTCCACATCTTGTGTCAAAACTTTCCACAAAAGCCAAGTTTTATTTAGTTAAATTGGCTTACATACACATACTTAATTAAATAAGAAACATTGGCCTATCCCTCATAATCTTGTCATGGTGCACAAGATTGAGGGAGAAGGCACAAAAGATCTCGAACTCATATGAGGTTCCTAAATACATAACAAACATAGGATCATCCTCATAATTAGCCCAAAGATCAATCTCTATTACATGCATAATCTGGCTTGCATCGTGCGACATCCTCCATTCCTCGGCTTTTCTTTCAACAATTCTTCGATGGATCATCTATAAAAGAGTAGTCACACAAAAGGTGCGTATAAAAATACTCCATGAGTAATACATCAATTTGGTTTACCAAAGGTTAATAAAAATCATTTCATGCTCCAATCTTAAGAACTTTAAGATGCACAAATCTTTTTGATCACATTATAGGGCCTCAAATACTAGAAATTCCTACTACCCATGGCGCCTCGTTGCCTTACAAATACCAATATGGTAATGGCAACACAATAGATTCATAACAACTTCCGGTTTGCTTATACCAGATTTCCAAACTTTCAATCCATAACGATTAACATGGATCAAATCAAAGCAAACAATACAAAATGGGTAGAGGGACTCTAGCACTTCTTATGCAAGAAATCATTTTAACAATAATAAAAACACATACCTTTTCTTGAACTTATGCATGCAAATAAACCAAAAAATGGATTACTCACCTTGCTTGTTTGAACCTTTGAAATGAAAACTTGTTACCAAATGGAAAAACACCCTCAAATCCTTGGTAAATCTAGGCAAAGTAACCTTTAGAATGTGGGTTCTATATGTATATGAACTAAGCCTTGTTTGGAGAGACAAAATAGAGCTTTTGAAAGTCTTTTGTGAGTTTCCAAAGCCATGCACAATTTATGAACGAATTTTTATTCTTGTTTCCTAAAGACTTTGAGTTTCACCAATGCAAAGACCCCCACTTGTCCATAGCAATGAGTCAAATTGGAGGGATAGGAATGCTTCTTAGTTAATCAAGGTGCGAAATATGGGTCTTGGATTCAAATCATGTGGAAAAAAACCTATTAGATCCAAGTGTCTAAGATCTTTCCCTTTAACTCTTAGTAACCCCTTTACCTATTAAACTCGATAATTAAGTCCTTATATTTCCGATTATAATAGTGAAATATCATATCATTACCTTAAGAATCTCTTCCGTCTCAAAATTTACTACCCGATTAAACTTAATCGTTCTTGTAACAAATTTCTATAACCGATGAAAAAATTGACATACATTTGAGTAATCGTCAACTAAACCAAAAATGTCTTCAAATTCATATAAAATGTCTCGAGTAGACATTCCATTATGAAATTATTCATCGATTACTTATAGTTGAATATCAAAACCAATTATTATTCCGAAGATATCACTCTTTCAAATAGAGGAATTTCACGGGATGTTACAATGTATAACAAATATTAATGGATAACGAATATGACTTTATATATATAATAAAAAATATATAAATTTTTGTATATTATTATAAAATAAAATAAAATAATAGCAAAATAAAACTAATGAATAAGTATTGAAGAGAATGGATAATTATTATTGTTAATATTATAAAATACAAAAATAAAAGAAGCATATATAAATATAGGATAATAGTTTTAGCGGAAAAATTTGCATATGAGCATATCTTACTTTAATATATACTAGTTGTATACTCGTGCGTTGCACAGAGTAGAATAATTAACAAAAAAAATGCATAGTAATTTTAAAAACTAAATAAAAAAATTTTACTACATATTACTCATTTGTATACATATGTTACTAATATACATAAATATGATCAAATTGAAATGCATAGTATTTTCAATTAGCAAAAAACTAATTAAATTGTTATTCATATAACAATATATTATGCAATAAAAATGAGAATGAGGAATTTTTACAAATTTAATTTCATATTGAGTATAGAAACTAAGAAACCTTGAAAAATAGAAGATATAAAATTTTTACAACTCTAAAATTACCCTACACTCGCATCTTTATTTAATAAGGTGTGGATTATATTCATTTATCAGAATGAATTATTTTCCATATTCATTCTCTACTATATATTCGTGGAAAAATTGTTTTTCGCATTTTCTCATCATTATTCACTAAATCTATGCTAAAAAATTTAAAGTACACAGTCTCCTATTATAAAGTCTCCAATTACAAAAAACCCAAGCGAACCAATATTATAACAAAGAATAAATTCTATATGATTTACCATTTACCCCCTAAAATTAATTTTTAAGCGATTTCCATTCTAAAAAGAATTAAAAGAATTTTTTACCAATATATAAGTTCCCAGAGAAAAACAAGTAATAAATTAGGTAATACTAAATATATAGCCCTATGTTTTATGACTTGTAGTTTACCGTATTGAATTAAAGTAAAAGTTTTAAAACTAATTTTATTTTACTTTATAATTATATCCCCAATCTCACGAGTAAGCGCTTAATCAAAATAGGAAAAAGTCTTAATAACCCAATACTTATGAACTCTCAGAATATTGAAGAAATATAAAATCTTTAAAGATAGCCTAAAAACTAATAGAATATGTATAACAAATATTAATGGATAACAAATAGTATATTATATATAAAATAAAAAATATATATAATTTTTTCTATATTATTATAAAATAAATAATAGCAAAATGGAACTAATGAATGAGTATTACTTTTTCCTAAAGAGAATGGATAATTATTACTGTTTTTAATATTCTAAAATAAAAAATAAAAGAAGCATATATTTTGGCGGGAAAACTTGTATATGACTACTACTTTCTTACTTTAATATATAAGATAATATAAGATATCTCAAATTTGAACTATACCTATTCTTTCTCAAATTTTGTATGCATCTCTTCAATCTCCTTGTGTCATCAATTAAAAAGGAAAAATTTACAATGTCTAAAACTAGAAAGAAGACAAATGACAAAAAATTGACTAATTGGCGCTTCCTAACTTCAACCTCTGTCTTATCTTATTATACATTTTAATTAGTTCCGATCTATCACTGTTACGCCCTCGTTATTCTACTATTATTATAAAGTTATTTCTTTAATTTGGTAAGAATGTCATCGTGACAGTTCTTTGAATTTCTTTACTTTGCCTAGAGAGACATTATCAATGAGGTATCTTTTTAAGTTGACTTACCAAATCCTTTTATTTTCATATGACCTTCCCTATATGCCTTTGCATTGATTAAAAGATAACTTAACATCACAACTCTTGGATTTCTTTTCATGGCTATACTACATAAGAAAGCAAGTACACATGATAAACTGTGTAAAAACCATTTTATTGATCAACCATCCATACAAAGGATTCTGAAGCCTTTACGCGGAAAATTAGGCTCCCAACCCATGCAAAAGTTTTCCTTATATCTTTACATTGCAAACCAAATTTCCCTTAGTTATATATGTCTCCATACATATAATTATTTTTCTACTATCATGCCCATAAAAGACTATAATATTAAGTGAAAAACATAGGTTTATTTTTCCAAACTTTATCCTAGTATAGATGAGCAAGGGTATAAGCACAAAGTACATTTAACCCATAGGTTGTTCCTAAGTATATTAGGAACAAAGGAGTATCTTCATAATAAACCCACGCATTCGTTTCCACCATATCCAATATCTTATTTGCATCCGGTAACATCCTCTATTCTTCGGCTTGTCTTTCATATATTTTTTTATTTATCATCTACAAAAGAATAAATAAACACGAAATGAGTACTATTGTAATGACCCGGAAATATTTGTAATAACGTCCAATTTTATTGATTCCTTTACCACTACTATGACGTTTCTATCTAATTTGCACATATTGCTTATTTGGTGGTTAATGCATGCATGTGTCTTCGTTGCTCATTCTTTTTTTCCCTCTCTTTCCACAGTAACATGCACGTATACATATGTTTGACACTAATTTACAAAATTCGTCACCATGTTTCGCTATTATTATTCTCATCAAGGTTAATTTATCTTGTAGTGATGATAGCACATAAGAAGATTTAATATAGTAATATCACATATTATTTACTATAATGATATCTTATGTATATTAACGTAAGATAGTGGCTATATGCAAGTTCCGATCTCGTCAGAACCACTATCCTACATTTATATATTTCTTTTATTTTATTAATTAATTAATAATTAATAATAATCCATTTGTGATATTATCAATTAGTTACATTTTGCTATTATTTTATTTTATAATAATATATAAAAATTTATATCTATTTTTATTTTATATATAATATGTTATTTGTTATCTATTAGTTTTTGATATATCTATTCGATTAGTTTTTTGGCTATCTTTAGAAGTTTAATATTTCTTTAAAATTCTAATACTTGAAAGACAGATTTCAAGTCTTGTGTTATTGGTACTTTCTTCTCATTTCAATTTTGTGCCTACTTATGAGATTAAGGGTATAACAATAAAATAAAGTTAAATCATTTTCAAAAATTTTACTTTAATTACGATAAACTTACATCATACAACCTATGGCTATATGTTTAATACATTACTTAATTTAATATTTGTCTTTTCTGGGAACATATGTATTGATAAAAATTTAAGTTGAGGGGATACAATAGTAATAATATTGGATGATATGATATTTTTTAGAGTTAATATTATGGGTAAATCATGTAAAATCTATCATTTGTTGTAATATTACTTCACTTGAATGTTTTATAATAGAAGCGTGTGTACTTTAGATTTTTAGATTAGATTTAGTAAATATTGATTTTAATTGGGGCATGTATGGCACTGTATAAGGAAATATGAAAAATAATTTTCTAGAGATATGTGTTAGAGAATGAATATGGAAAAGAATTCACTCTGACAAATGAATATCCTTCACACACTAAATGTATTCTTGAATTTCTTGTACTGCTGCTTATTGAATAAGGATATGTGAGTGTAGGGTAATTCTGGAGTTTTATAAATTTTATATGCTATATTTTCCTTGGTTTTTTAGTTTACATACTCAACATGAAATTAATTTTGTATTAAAAAAATTCATCATTCTCATTTTCATTATTTAAAAGTATTATCCTACAAATGACAATTTAATTAACTTTGTGCTAAATGAAAACATTATACATTTCAATTTATTCTATTTATGTATATTACTAACATATGTGTATAAGTGAGAAGTATGTAATTAAATTATGATTATTTAGTTTTTCAAATTACCACGTATTTTTTTGCTAATTATTCTATTCCGTACAACGCACGGGTGTACAACTAGCAAGATGTTACAAGACATAATTTTCCTTCTTTTACAACCAAAAGATACTACCCATTTTTTCTGGCACACATAAGATGCATTTTTTTCCTAGCATAATTATGTTAATATTTTAAAATACGTAAAACTAGAGGTTTTGTCATATATTTTCCTACAACTTATTTGTGTACATTACGAAATAAAACTATATCTAAGCTTCTCAGCGGTTTATCTAATATTCTTTGGCATCCAAGAACTCTAGTGTATTGGCTTTATAGTATGAAATCTTGATGATGGTAACTATGTAGTGGTTAAATCCCAGCTGATCTTCATATACTTCCCACATGTCCGTTTCAGTTGTATACAAGTACTGGCTTCCTTCTGGTAATAAGGACCACTCATTGTTGGAGATTTCGATAACTTTTTTCTTCATTATCTAAAATTTAAAAAATATAAAGAATAAGTAACATTTACTTAGTGAGAAATGTACACATATATAAGAAAATTGGAAATCTTAAGTGAAAATATGACGTAAAGAATAGAGTTTGGGCTCCTTTTTGTATAAGTTTACTTACCCCATATATGCATAATATAAGATTAGAGTCGGATTTGGCATGAACATAACATTCTTGATATTTAGAATATTATGAAATCCGATTTATAGCGTGACTTGGCATGGCTTAGCTTGAATTTCATAGGTATTTAATAAAAGAATAACATTTACATCATTGTAAGCATAAGAGAACGACATAAGTATCTGTCTAAATCATACCAATTAGTTGAAAATTTTGTGTACATCACTCACCTTGATTCGTAACTTTTGATTGAAAATGTCTCCCCAACCTTATTTCTTGACTACTTTTGATTCTTTTGTTTTTTCTTTAGAATGTCAATGTAGGTGTTTTGACTACTTGTTTTTTTTTTTCTTTTCTTTTTGTCGCCAGACGTTTTGGAAGATGGCCTTTTTATAGAGGTATTTTCCTTTTAATTTTTATTTATTTATTATTTTCTTTTCATGAAGCTTGGGTCATTTAGATTGCACAAGCAAGCCACTTGGCAATTCCCCATCTCGTTTCCTTGATTTTATTTTTATTTTTACAGTTTGAATAATCCTTCATAAGTGATGATTAATCAAGTTGAAATGATGACTTATTTGGAAAAAAAAAAAGTCAAGTTTACACGTATTAACTTACTTGTCTCCCGATTTGAAGACTTTCCTAAGGCTAGTATATATACGCATGGGAATTTTAATGATATTTCAACCTATTATTAGGAGCATTTAAAGATATCGCATGCCCTTGAAATACTTTTCTAAAATATGCAAATTTTCCATTTTAGGCTTAATTTTATTTTGGATCCTAAATTCGTATATTCTTTTACGATCGATTTTAAGATTTGTAAGTATAAATCGTATATAATTGATTCTAGCATATACATCTTAAGTTCAAGATGTCTAAAATTTTAATTTATTATAATGAACTTCAAATGTTTTCTTAATAGTATTCTTATGACATGTTTTTATCTTGATTGGTCGTGACAATCTGCCCCCTTAAATAATTTTGTCGTTGAAATTACCTTGCAGTAGTTCTGGGTATTGTGTCCTCATGTCGTCTTCTCTTTCCCATGTTTCTTCTTCTATTGTTTCGCTTTTCTACAGAACTTGTACTAATAGTGTTTTTTTTGTTCCTAAGCTTTTTGGTTTCCTTTCATTAGAATTTTAACAGGCCGTTCTTCATAGGTGAGATCAGGTTGAATATCCGCACAGGTATCTTTTAGAATGTATGAGGGGTCAAGAATATATTTCCATAATACGAAAATATGAAAGACATCATGCATTCTTGTTAGATGCTTGGGCAATTTAAGTCTCTATATATGTGACTTCACCTATTTCTTCGACTATCTCAAAAAGGCCAATGAATCTAGGGTTGGCTTTTCTCGTTTTCCAAATCTTAGAAGTCCCTTGATTGGAGATATTCGAACAAAAACCTTATCGCCAACTGAAAATTCTAATAGCTGTCGATGTTGATTGGCATAGCTACGTTGTCGGTCTTGAGCTACTTTAAGCTTTTATCTTACCTTTTGCACTACCTGAAGCATTTCTTATAACATTTCAGATTTTGTAAGTGGTCTTTCTCCAATTTCATCCCAATATAGAGGTGATTGACTTCTTCTGTACAATACTTCAAAAGGTGGCATTTGAATGGAAGAATGATAGTTGTTGTTATATGAGAACTCCATAAGAGGCAAGTATAGATCCCAACTATGAGCAAATTCCAAAACACTAGACGATGCATATCTTCCAGAGCCTATATGGTCTGTTCTGTCTGCCTATCTGTTTTGTAGATGAAAAGATGTACTAAACTGAAGTTTACTACCTAATGTGATATGCAGCTCCTTCCAAAATCGGGATAAAAATCTGGGATCTTTATTAGATGTTATATCTACGGGTACCTCATGGAGTCTCACTATTTCTTGCACATACAAATGTGTAAATGTTCCATTCTAAATATCATTTTAATAGCTAAGAAATAAGTAGATTTTGTCAATCTGTCTACAATGACCCAAATTGTATCAAACCCTTTAGAAGTCTCAGGTAATCCACTTACGAAGTCCTTGGTTATCTTTTCCCATTTCCATTTAGGAATTGGTAATGGTTGTAAGGTGCCAGTAGTCCTCTGATGTTTGGCTTTTATTTGTTGACAGGTTAAACATTCTGACACAAATTCAGCTATTTCTTGTTTCATGTTCGGCCACCAATATAATGTTCTGATTTCTTGATACATCTTGGTGGATCTTGGGTGCAATGAATATGGTTTATTATGTGCTTCTTGGAGAATGTCTTTTATCAATTTTTCATCCATTGGTACATAAAATTGGTGCTTATATTTCAAGATTCCTTGTGGTGAAGTACAATAGGCTAAAATTTGTTGTCCTTGCTCCAATTTCTTTTTGATTTTCCGAGCAAACTCATCAACTTTTTGTCCTTGCTTAATTCTCTCTAACAAGGTAGGCCGAAGATTCAAAGTTGCTATTTTTGCATTGACAGAATCGACTATCTCCAAATTAAATTTCTCTAAATCTTTCTTCAATTCAGGCGTCATTTCTTTTTTGTTGGAAATTTTTCGACTTAGTGCATCTATCACTACGTTAGCCTTTCTTGGCTGATAATAGATGGTACAATTATAATCCTTAACAAGTTCTAATCATCTTCGCTAACGCATATTTTGATATTTTTGGGTAAAGAAATACTTTAAACTCTTGTGATATGTAAAGATTTCACACTATTCACCATATAAATACTGACGCTAAATTTTTGGAGCAAAAACAATAGAATCTAGCTCTAGATCATGTGTAGGATAGTTCTGTTCATATGGTTTTAACTGACGGGAGGCATACGCAGCTATTTTGCCATTTTGCATTAACACACACCCAACCTTTATTTAGAAGCATCACTATATATAGTATAACTGTCACACCTTTGTTATTTTTCCATAAGTGAATAAGTGGTTTCTTTGCATGATAGTGGAAGCTCTTATCATTTCAAAATAGTTAAAAGTGCTAACAAGGGACGTGACGTGCTAATGCAATCAGTTTTTAAATTTTCATAAAACTCATGGAGATATTTCTTTTAATTTTCCCTCCTTGTATTAGAGTTAGGCTAGAAAATATTTACTAAATTCTTTAGCGTTTGTGAAACTTGAATTGATTGACTTGGCCTCATGACTTATGGACGTTTTTAAGTCAAATACCCAAGCAAGTATACACGATCAACTACATAAAATAACTACATAAAACCATTTTATTGCTTAACTAACCAAACAAAAGATTGGGAATCCTCTACATAGAAAATGAGGCTCCCAATCTTAAACAAAAGTTTTCTTACATCATCACATTATATGCTATGCTTTTCTTTATTTAGATATATATCCATATATATATTTATTCTACCACTTTCACTTTCCTACAAAGCTATTATATTAAGTGAGAAACAAGGGCTTGTCTTTCCAAATTTTGTTATAGTGGAGGAGTGTGTGGGTGTATGCATAAAAGACACTAAATTCATATGTTGTTCCCAAATACATAACGAATAATGGAGCTTCTTCATAATAGGCGTAAAGATCCATTTCCACTACATGCATAATCTCACTTTGGTCGGGCAAGATCCCCCAATCTTCGGCTTGGTGCTCATATACTTTTCTATTGATCATCTACAAAAAAAAAGTAATTAAACATTAAATGAGTACAAAGTACCCTGTGAGTAACACAATGTCGAGGTTGCCTCAAAGTTATACAAATTCAAAAAGCGTAAATATGCATAAACTTTCTTACATGCATTTTAGGGCCCCAAGCACTAGAATTACCTACTACCTGTAGTGTTAATGCTTTTCCAATGCCAAGTTTGGCCATAGCAATTTAATAATAAGTGGATCCACAATTAACCCCAGTTGACCCTTACTGAAGTTTCAATCAATTAATATTAACAATTCAAATCAAACACCCTACTAGTCTTCCCTATTCTGGGATCATTGGATAAGTCCTAGTATGGGAACAATTCAAGGCATCATCAATACAAAACGGGTGGGCAATGCTAGTAATTGATGTACAAGAAAAGAAGTCATTCATTGTCATAATATGCCATCAAAACAAATGTTTTTCTTTAAAACATGTGCATGTTAGTGGAACCCAAACATTAGTTACTCACCTTGCTCTTGCTCCTTAAAAGATTATCGAATGCTTATAGGTGAAAAGATACCTTCAAATCCTTGTATTCTCCTCAAGCAAAGTAGCTTTTTAAGTAAGGATTTAATATGTATATGAAAAGGGCTTGTTTGAGAGATCAGGAAAGTGTTTTTAGATGTCTTTTGAAGGTGTTCAAAGCCTTGTCTAATTTATGGACAAATTTTCCTACTCATTTTCTAAAAGTCTTTGAGATCGGACTAATGAAAAAGCCTCCAATTGTCCCTAAATAATTTATAAGTGACCAATGGAAATAAGTTCAACTAGGAGCCCAAGAGAATTCTTGCCAATGAGAATGCAAAGTGGTCACTAATTTAATTCATGTGAGGAATTGTCTACGTGTACAAGTGTCTTTATATATTTCCACTTATTGCTCAATAACCCATCAGCTTAGTGTACTCCATAATTAAGTCCTTATGTTTCCAACTATACTAATTAAGTATCACATTTTAACTTTAAGTATTCTTTTGCTCTGAACTCACTACCCGATTAAACTTATTTACTCTTTTGGCAATCATCACTAACCGATAGAAATAGTCAATACCTATTCAAGTACTTATGTTATGCTTGTTAGTAACTCAAAATATCATCAAACCGTTATAGAATGCTACCATTAACCATCTGTTTACAAAATTCACTAACCGATTGATTAAAGTTGAGTATTATTCGGGAAGTGATTCAATTATTATCTCAAAAAGGCCACTATAGGGTTTCTGAAATTTCACAGGGTGTTACAGTAACCACCAGATCCTTGAGGAATAGTTAAAATTGGAGCGGTAGTAAGCCTAGATTTCAATTCCTGAAAAGACCTATCACAGTCTTTATTTCTCAGTCCATTCGAAAGGTGCATTTTTACGAGTTAGCCTAGTAAAAAGAGTTGCAATTTTTGAAAAGTCCTTGACAAATCTCCTATAGTATCCACCTAAAAAAAAAAAACTTCGTACTTCTGTAGGAGTACTTGAGGTTAACCAATTGAGTACTGCTTCTACTTTACCAGCATCTACTAAAATTCCTTCTTTACTTACAAGATGACCTAGAAAAATGACTTGTTTTAGCCAAAATTCACATTTGGAGAATTTTGTATATAATTTGTTTTCTTGTGAAACTTGGAAAACAATTCTCAAGTGTTGTTTTTGTTCCTTTGCCGATTTAGAATAGACAAGAATATCGTCAATGAATACTATAATAAATTTATCCAAGAGTTTCTTGAATACTCGATTCATCAAGTCCATAAATGCAGCTAGCGTATCAGTTAGCTCAAAAGGCATAACAAGGAATTCAAAATGCCCATACCGACTACTAAAAGTGGTTTTAGATATGTCTTTGGATTTAATCTTTAATTGGTGATATCCTAACCGAAGATCAATCTTGGAGAAAACTGCAAAACCCTGAAATTGATCTAACAAGTCATCTATTCTAGGAAGAGGATATTTGTTCTTTCTTGTGACCTTATTCAATTCTTGATAATTGATGCGTAATCTCATTGAGCTATCTTTCTTTTTAACAAACAGTACCAGTACTCTGCAAGGTGATGCACTAGGTCTGATAAAGCCTTTGTTTAACAGATCATCTAATTGAGTTCTTAGCTCTTTTAACTCTGTAGGAGCCATGCTTTAAGGGGCTTTTTGCTGTAGGTTAAGTTCCAGGAATTACTTATATACCAAATTTAATTTCTCGATCAGTTGGAAGTCCAGGAAAATCTTAACGAAAAACATCCTCAAATTCTTTGACGACGTGTAATGATGAAATGGTGGTTGTATTTTTTGTTTTCATCCATGTAAACTGACCCAGAATGTCATACACCCTTAACTTATAAGTTTTTTGGCTTTTGTAGTTGAGATAATTATCCTAGTGGTCTTTGCTAATTTTGGAAAATATATTGGTTTATTTCTGAAAATTGAAATGTTCTAGCCTTGCAATTAATTAAGACTCGATAATATGTTAGCTAATCTATTCCAAGAATAATGTCAAAGTCCTTAATTTCAAGTATAATAAGATCTACTGTCGATTCTATACATTTTAGTCTGATAGAAATATGGGGTAAATAAAACATAGCATTTTGAATGGTTCCAGAATGGATCATTATATCCAGGGCACTAGGCAGAGGGGTAAATGGAATATTTAGACTTTGAGCAAAAGATAAAGATATAAAGGAATGGATCGCTCTTGAATCAAAAAGGGCATAAGCAGGTTTTGAGTAAATAAATAGTACGTATAATAACATTGGCATTATTATCTACTTCTGGTCTAACCATAGCAAATACGCTAGCAGGTCGGGAGGCAGGGATTTTCTTTTCTTCTGGACAATCTTTAATCGTGTGACCTTCTTTCCCGCATTTAAAACAATGTTCAAGTTTCCAGTGACATTGTCCACTGTGTCGTTTGCTGTAGGTAGAACAAATAAGATTTATTACTTCCCTAGGTTCACCTGTATTTAGTTTCTTAGACAGTGATTAACTCTTTGGTCATTTCTAGAGGGACATTTATTATTAGAATTCCAATTGCGATTTGGTGTAGATCCACGAGTACTTTGGATTCTGGCTTCTTGTGCCTTATGTATTTTTGTTTCTGCTTGTTCTGCTATCAAGGCATGATCTACAACTTGCGACAAATTCATATTCGATGTTCCATCCATAAGAACATCTCATCCCAATTATGGTCGTACTCTGTCAATAAAATGGCCAATTTTAAGTTCTACTATACTAACCGTATGAGTAGCAAACTGGAGAGATATCCTTAAACTTTTTAACATAATCAGCAACAAACATAGGGCCTTGTCTAAGCTAAATAAATTCATTCAATTTCTAGTTCCTTGCAGTCCAGGAAAAATATTTATCTCGAAATCTTCTATAAAATTCTTCCCATATGATATTTTCAGCTTCGCCTAAACTAATCAAGGCATCCCACCAGTAACTAGCACTGCTTCTTAACATAAATATTGCACAATTTATTTTCTCTGATTCTGGAATATGAGCATAAGTGAACATAAGTTCCATAGTTTGTATCTAGTTTTCAGCTTCAATAGGATCTCTTGCATCTTCAAAGATAAGAGGATTAAGCTGGCAGAATCAATTTGTTGCCATATCCCTATCTTTTTCTTCTGCAGCTTAATTGGTTTTGTCAATCGCACCATATTGACCATTATTATTATGATTATTATTATGATCAATCAGTTGATGAATTTGACGAGCTTGTGTTTTAACAAGTTGACTTAACTGTTCTAGTGACACTGAAGTACTATCCTCTTAGCTATCTACCTAATGAAAATAATTAAAATCAGGTTATAACATCAATAAATGAAATGAATATAGCAATTCTTTTTAAAATGAAATTTGTTTTAAGTTGTACCTTTGATAGTTAAGTATTAGGAATTCAAGGTTTTTTTTCCCCTACAATTTGGGAATTTCCTTTACAGAATAACATTAGAACTTCCTTGGATAGACTTTCAAGACTTAGATAAGAAATTCTTATGTGTAACTTTTAGATTTATTCATAAGAAAATAATATGATTATTGTATTAGGATAACATATATCATTATTCAAGCATATTTAATATATTATTCATATGCTAAATAATTAACTTACATATCTTGATGCCTTCGGGAAGCCATGCTTGTATACAACGGAGAGGAAAGGGGGGCTATGATACCACTCTTGTAATGACTTGGAAATATTTGTAACAACGTCCAATTTTATTGATTCCTTTACCACTACTATTACATTTCTATCTAATTTACACATATTGCTTATTTGGTGGTTAGTGCATGCATGTCTCTATGTTGCTTATTCTTTTTTTCCTCTCTCTTTCCACAATAATATGCACATATATATAGGTTTGACGCTAATTAACAAAAATTTGTCACCATGTTTGGCTATTATTATTCCCATTAAGGTTAATTTATCTTGTAGTGATGATGGTACGCAAGAAGATTTAATATAGTAATATCACAAGTTATTTATTATAATGATATAAGATGTTACAAGACAAAATGATCTTTCTCTTACAACCAAAAGATACTACCCATTCTTTTTAACACACGTAAGATATTACGTGGTCGTTATTTTGACAATAATTGCTTGAATTATATTGGAAGATCTCAATGTTTACGCTCAAATGTAAATTAAAGAAAAAAATTTAGTTACTAATTGATATGAATCAAAAGTTTAGTGACTTAATTATAGACAACACAAAGTATAAGGACTTCTCGAACAATAAACTTATGAATCTCATTTTGCTAAGTCACCCCAATATATGTACCGCACCAGATCGTGCCAAGTGTAATGACGTGATTAGCGGAACTCAAAAGTTTATTAAAAACAACTAAATCCTAACTATTATATAAATGGCTTAAGTGGTCTTTGAACTTTCCAAATCCCCCAAACCATCCATTTTCTCTCCCAAAACCCCAAAATTTGTCCATACCTAGGTAGAGAGGAAAACTATCATAGAAACCTATCAAAACCCTAGTTTTGCCCTTGAAAAAGGCTCATAACCGTATATGGTTATATCCTAACTTGAAAAATAGCTTTAAATGAGGAATATCAAAGTTTTAATGATATTTTTCCACTTGGGATTATTCAAGAAATCTTTGATGTGAGTAACCGGTACTCTAGTTCCCTTTCAATCATGCATTAATCTTTCATAAATTGAATATGAATTTCATGTATTGTTATGGAAACAAAAATTGATTTATTATATTTGTATTGCTAGTTAATATGCTACCCGTTTTGAATGGCTTTGCGATAATGTGGCCTTGTTGTGTGGTTTTGGTCAATTTGAGTCTTTGTGGCCTTGCTATGTGATATTGGCCAATCATGTGCGCACCACTGATAGTAGTTTAACTACTGATAGGGCCCATTTGTGCATCAAAAAGTTTTGTGTATTTAATGACTTTGTGCATTTAAAGGATTTGTGAACCTCATTATTTTCTCGAAAATGCATTTTTCTTACATGAAAGGTGAATCAAGATATTTCGTTATTCACTAAGTACTTTGTACTCACTCCTCATCTTCTACAATCTTGTAGGTACTGAATTTAGAGTTTTATGGCTGGATCGTCCCAAAGGTAGAGAAAATATATGTATGTGATCGAGATTTCAATGTATGACTGAGGTTTCATTGTGGCTAGCTCACAATACAGTTAATTATCAAAGTACGCAGCGAAAGAGTCACAATACTTTTGAATAGTATTTGTAAAGTCTCGCTCTCGATTTTGAATCGAGATATATATATATATTTAAACGCTTCCGCTACCGATATTTTGAAATAATAAGGTAAATAAAATTGAGGGCGTGACATAAGATGCATTTTTTTCGTAGCAAAATTATGATAATATTTTAAAATACATAAAACTAGAGGTTTTGTCATATATTTTCTTACAACTTATGTGTGTACATTACGATATAAAACTATATCTAAGCTTCCCAGCGGTTTATCTTATATTCCTGGGTATATAAGAACTCCAATGTATTGGCTTTATAGTATGCATTCTTGATGGTGGTAACTATGTAGTAGTTAAATCACGGCTGATCTTTGTACATTCCCTACAAGTCCGTTTCAGTTGTACACAAGTATTGGCTTCCGTCTGGTGATAAGGACCACTCATTATTGGATATTTCGATCACCGTTCTCTTAATTATCTAAAATTTAAAAAATATAAAGAATAAGTAACATTTACTTAACGAGAAATGTACACATATATAAGAAAATTGGAAATTCTTAAGTGAAAATATAACGTAGAGAATAGAGTTTGGGCCCTTTTTTGCGTAAGTTTACTTATCTCGTATATGCATAATATAATATTAGAATTGGATTTGGGATGAACATAACATTCTTGATATTTAGAATATTATGAAATCCGATTGATATTGTGGTTTGATATGGCTCGGCTTGTAGAAGCGGTAAGCATAACTTAATGCAACATATAGAAATTCCACAATTTGCTTTCATAGGTATTTAATAAAAGAATAACATTTATATCATTATAAGCATAAGAAAACGACATAAGTATCTGTCTATATCAGACGAATTAGTTGAAAAATTTGTGTACATTACTCACCTTGATTCGTAACTTTTGATTGAAAATGTCTCCCAGACGTTATTTATTGACTACTTTTGATTCTTTTGTTTTTTCTTTAGAATGTCGATGTAGGTGTTTTGACTCCTTGGTTTTTTTTCGTTTCTTTTCGTCTCCAGACGTTTTGGAAGATGGCCTTTTTATAGAGGTATGTTCCTTTTAATTTTTATTTTATTTATTATTTTCTTTTCATGAGGCTTGTGTCATTTAGATTGCATAAGCAAGCCACTTGGCATTCCCCATCTCATTTCCTTGATTTTATTTAATTTTTTTTTACGGTTTGAATAATCCCTCTTAAGTGATGATTAATCAAGTTGAAATGATGATGACTTATTTGGAAAAAAAATGTGTAGTTTACACGTATTAACTTACTTGTCTCCTATAATTATACAATTTGAAGACTTTCCTAAGACTAATATATATACACATGGAAATTTTGATGATATTTCCACCTATTGTTAGGAGCATTTAAAAATATCACGTGCTCTTGAAATACTTTTCTAAAATACACAAATTTTCCATTTTAAGCTTAATTTTATTTTGGCCCCTAAATTCATATATTCTTTTACGATCGGTTATAAGATTTGTAAGTATAAATCATATATAATTGATTCTAGCATATGCATCCTAAGTTCAAAATGCCTAGAATTTTAATTTATTATAATGAACTTCAAATGTTTTCTTAATAGTATTGCTATGGCGTATTTTTATTTTGACCGGTCGTTACAATTATATACCTTGTTAGTAACTCAATATTTTGATTTGCCACTAGGTTAAAAAAATCATTTTACATCACAAATTCAAGAAACACAAAGATGCACAAACCTTTTTAAATGCATAATAGAGTCCAAGCACTAGAATTACCTACCACCCGTAGTGCACAAAGATGCCATCTAAATGCCAAGTTGGCCATGACAATACAATGTTAAGTGGATCCACACTTAGTTCCGATTGACCTTTCCTAGAATTTCAAGCAAAGAACATTACCAAATCAAATCAAACACCATACTAATCGTCCCTATCCCAAAATCATTGAACATGTCATAGTATGAGAACAAAAAGATAACGCCATCCCGTATTTATAAATCATAGTTTCTAAGCAGCTGCCAAGACACCCTAAAAACCGTGGGTGTGACATATTTATTTTTATTTATTTCTTTTATAATAGTTTTTAATTTACTTAGAATTTGATGATTATGGTTTTCTAAGTTAAAAAAATGTTAGATTGCGCTAAAAAGTCGAAATCTGATATTAAATTTGCCATGTTTAAAGGGTTTGATTTAGATTGCATGATAAGATAAAAAGTTAACTTTAGATAGCCACAAGAAATTCTTTGAACGAACATATGTCAATGACGTTTATGGAGTCCCAAAAAAAAATTACGATGGAAGTCATAACCTTCTAGAAAGACACGTGCCCAAGCAACTAGCAAAGATAATCACATGTCAATGTTAGGGCATAATTAATGTTAAGGAAAAAGCCCAAATATGGGTTTTCCCCCTCTCTGAGTGTGTTTCCACGCACTATATTTTAGGGCTTAATTCCTCATCTTTACAATCCTCCGATAATATTCAAAATAAATAAATAAATAAATAATGTTGACAGATGTCGGGTTGGAAAAAGCCATTTTTGGGTTGAAAAACGTAAAAGAATGGCCAAATTTAACCACTCTGACGCACTATTTTTAATTAGTTTTCATGCTCCATACAGATTTAGCTCTATAAAAAAACTACTCCTTTATCCCCTACATTTTTGTCTTACATACCCCTTAGAAAAACTGCTCCTTTATGCCCCAGCATTTTTGTCCTACATTTCCCCTTAACACTAATAATGCTCTTAGACAATGCTCTAAATAATTCTTCCTTAATTTGACAATTTGTAGTACACCAATCACCAATGGTAGTGGTGTAAACTTTCTACAATGCCCACTATGGACATTTGCCTTATGAAATTTTATCTGAACAATTTTCTAAGTATAAATACAGTACATTTTATTATTGTGATTACTAGAATTAATTTTTTTTTTAATATACATTACTAGAACTATATTAATACACCCAATCAATAAACAATCAAATAAACCAATCAATATAAAGTTGAACAAATTCACACAAACTTTACATTTGTTACGACACGAACATGATATCTCAAATATCACAAAACCTCCTTCTTAAGCCTCGTTGGCCTTGTAGAAACATTATGTTAATAGAAAGATTTTAGGGAAATTTCTAAAAAAAATAATTTATAGAAAGAATACCAACTATGAATTGCCGGTTACACTGAACACCGACAAAATTCGAACCACCCAGCCCGCTGAAGCCCAAAAAACTCAAAAAAGCGGACCGGCCCAACCACGACGGAGATGGAGATGGCCAGATAGGACATGGACGCAAAAAGACACAGCCACACAGGAAGGATGACGAACGTGGGGCACGCTTCAGGCTCCTTATCAACGGCTACCTCGGGGAATAAACTCGACATCTTCTTCCTTTACAGTTTCACAACCAACCCTCTTGACACGATCGATTGCGAAGGCGATAAGGAAGGCTGGATTCTATCTTCGAATCTTCTGATTCTTCACAGATCTAGTGCTAGTTATTGAACTCTGGTTTGCGATTTCGAAGATCCAAATAGATTATAGAAGGGGCAAAAGGAAATTGTTTCAGAATTGAGAAAGACTTGCCAAAATCTCATTGAGGGAGCGGACTTGTTTTCCTTCCATAGGACTGAGCACAAAATAGGGAACAATTTAGGGTTCAGGGGGGGAAGAATTCTAAGGGAGATTGAATCAACTCACGGTATTGTAGCGGTTTCTACGAGGTAATTCATCTTTTTCTTTTCTTCGTCGGCAAATTTGGTAGGTAGATTTCATAGTATTTGTTTCAGGTAATCGTCAATTCCAGGAAATTAGCTAATCCGATTCTAAGATCCTATCCAGCATTGAGCTCCATTGCCATTCTGTTGTCCTAGCTCCTTGAAATGTCCATCTTTCTTACCCGTCTTGAACTTCTTTTGTGGTCGTTTATCAGTTTATGATTTGTTTTTATCCTTGCTTGTGGAACAGGCCGACCCTCGAGTTCCAGTGGGGGTAGACCGCAGGTGGCTTCGCCCCTCTTCTTACACGGTCAAGCTATGTGTCTTAAAGTTTACATTCCTATATATTCGAACTCAGTATCATGATAAGATCGCACCATACAACAATTATGCCTTATGCATAGTCTTTAGCCTGTGAAAGTAGACAATAAATAAAAGATAGAGAGTTTCAAATCTCATTCATATGTGATTTAATTGATGTATGCATATAGAAGTTAGGTTGGAGAACGGGTTTTATGCTTTTATTTTATAGTCTGCCGCTGAAGACATTGAAGATTTGTTTTTGACAAGGACGCTGGTTAGTGTGAACGTTTTGCCAGGCGTGAGGATTTCCCCCAACTTTAATCCAGACAAAAAGTAACCTGAGTTTTGAATGATGCAACTGTTCTCTTGATGATGCTTCAGTGAGTGAGAAAGGACGAAAATATTCACATAATATGCTTCAGTATGCTTTGTAGGTTCAAATATGCTCTTCATAAATCATCTTTGAAAATATTGATTAGAGTAAGGCACAAACCTTTTACTCCCTCAGGACTTTTAGGATTTTTTTTTTTTGCGTAGATCATGATATTAAGCACAACTTTTGGTTTCAAACATAATTCTGTACTAGCATTTTGATTTCCCTAACTGACACCTAAGGAAGAACGCCTGCCATATAGATTTCTCCAATTGTTTCTTTAATCCAGGTAAAAGAATGATCTGACTGAAATGAAAATGAAAATTAAAGTTGGAAGGAATTGGAGTTGAGTGACTAACTGAGGCTTTGCTATAGACTGATTAATTGATCAATCTGTGCTTTTGAAAGATATTACAAAGAGATTTTAGGGAAGGGGAATCGAAGGTTTGTGAACTAACTAGGATGCCATTAGACCACATTCGTTTGAAACCTAAAATAGTTGTTGGATTTGTGTTTTAGGGATTTGTTTATTGAGACATATCAGAACTACATGCTTCCCTAGATTGGATGTAAGTACTGCTGCGAGCTTTGGAAGAGTGTCATCATCTGTAAAATGGCGGCTACTGTGAAAGTTTTGAACCTCAGAAGGCCAGCCACAACTGAGGAGTGGACAATTGTCATGCCACGTCGTGGGAAGAAGGCTAGACACTTTAAAAAGAGTTTGATCCGAGAACAACAAAGAGAAGAGAAACCATGGACTCCCACAGATCTCGAAACAGATCCTGAAAGAGAATCAAAATTAATGCAGAGAATGCAGATTTGTATTCAGAAACTCGAGAGTTCTGAATTCTTCCGTTCTTTCTTGGACCAAATGCAAAATCCTGATATGCTGGCTAAGTTTCTCAAGGTATTGAGTCCAGAAACGAGGATGCTGATGGTAATATATGGCATTGGTAGCATCGAGTCGTATGAACAACCTCGTTGGCAACTTAGCCTGGCAATTTTATTGAAGAGGAAATTTGGTTGGATTGGAGAGATTGAAGTGTTTGATCCAATAATTTCTTTGACAGAATTCAAGGTTTTGACATCTCTGGGATGTTCTGTTCTATCAATTAATGAGCAAGGTCGTCGACAAGTTTCAAAACCTACACTATTTTTCATGCCACATTGCGAGGCTGAGTTATATGACAATCTCTTGCAAGTAAACTGGGAAGTAGAGAAATTAAATCGTATTATCCTGTTTGGGAATAGTTTTGAGGCGTATGAACACCATGCATCAGTGTTCAATAACTCAGTTTTTGTTAATTCAAGAAAGCATATACTGGCTGTCAGGAGATTAGCTAAAGAATTTATAGTCAATCCTTTTTCAGATGATTCTCTCCGAGCCTTTCATGGCTCGAGTTGGCATTTTTTTGATCTCAACCCTGACACAGATTTGCCAAACATTGGATGCTAAGGGCTTCTTTTTTGCAGGGCTAAAGATACATCATATATTTTAATTTCAAGGTAACAGAATATTATATTTGCTTCTGTTTCAGAGCGCTGGAAACTTGAAATTCCGTGCCTCTTCCTCTCAGCCAGAAGCGTTGTGTGTGTGTCTCTGGTGAGTCGGGGTTTTTAAGTTGAGAGTCGAGAGGCTGCTTTGTTGTTATCTTACATTTGTTGCTGGAATATGTTATTGCACTCATTGAAGTTCATGTACAATTATTTGCTAGTATGAAATGGAGATCGGAAGTCGAGGGAACATTGTTTTGGCGACTCAAATTTCTTCATTCTATCAATCAATGCCTGACATGTTTAGGGTTTTGCTATAAAAATCTAGTGCATGTGTGCAATCTTTCCAAGGGGGAAAAGAGGTCACAAATCTCATAGAGTCTCTTCATTTTTAGTACAAATACCACATGTTTGATTCGGTAAACTGAACATGATTGAATAAAATTTGGCATGTAATTACTGCACAGAACTCCGTTAGGAAGTCATTATAATTGATTCGCAAAATGAGTGAAAATGAAACCATTTTTTCATATAAAAATCCCAACGATATAAAATTTCCATATTTAGAACGTTCAAAGTGATCAGCATTTTCCTATCATCACTACAGATGCTCTGATTAAGTTGATCTATTACTTTTTAACTTCACATTTATTTATGAATATAATCAATTTGGCATCATTTGATTTCCGAAATGTAAATCTTGCAAAACAATAAGAATGATTATAGAAGTTTAAGAAAATCGTAAGTTTGTTCACAAATTTTAATTGATTTGTATCTCATTCAATTAATAAAACCCGTCACACATTTTGTATAAAATGCATTTTGTATTTTATATGATGCGTGATAAATGTGTGATACATTTTTGTTTGGACTGTCCTATCTACATGGTAGGCAGCCCATGCATAAGGACCCATTTTCTTTATATTTTATTTCTTGGGTGGAATTTTGAGTCATCTTCAATTTTTTGTTTTTAATTTAAGCAAAAAAAAAAAGGGTTGATTAATCTTTCTTGTTTTCAATATATTCAGTTTTTTATAATGAAAACCCTGTATAAAAAATATTTAGTTGATTAAAAAAAAATTCTTTATTTTTTAAAATACATATTTTCTTTTGAATAGTTAAAAATGCATGCTCGAAGTATAAAGTCAAACAAATTCATTATTTTAAAAACATTCGTTGTTTTGTAAAATTGAAAGCATAAGCAGAATAGTATCCCTTCAGGGGAGAAAAAGCGGAATAGCAAATAGAAACGAACTCAAGAAAACAAAAATGTCAAATAGAAATTTTCTCTTTAGTAGTAGTAGTGATAATAATAAAAATAGTCAAAAGTTGTTCGAAGTTTGGCATGACTTATATTGTTAGATGTCTATGTTGTGGGAGAGGTTTCCGATAATCTCTTACCATATAAGCTTTTGGTAGTAGATCAGAATTAGAGTTTGTTTCTCTTTTCATACAATATTTGAAGGAAAATTCTATTTGTAAAAAGCCTTTAAGAAAATATTTTACAAAAAAAGTATGATTTAATCATATTAGCCACGTATATTGTGTGAATGGGGAAGTAGTTTTGGATAAGATGGTAAAATTATCCCACTTTATAAAATATTTTGTAAAAAGTTTTTTGCAAATAGAATTTTCCAAATCAAATTATTTAAACAAAAAAAAGAAAGAAAACAAAAAAGTCAAAAAAGTCAAAAGTCAACAAAAATCCAGATTATCTAAACAAATCAAATTAAAATAATCCTTAACTTGACAAATTCATCCGTTCCGGCGTTCCGCGTGCAACAGAGATATATAACACTATAGCAGGCTCTCCTGGGCCCCACCCACCCCAAGCTACCCCTTATTTGATTCCTTTCCTTACATTTACTTCTTTTCCTTCAATTTACGCCTTCATTCCATTTTCAGCCTCTCAACCACCCACCACAGCATCCTCCCCTCCGCCGATCGCCCTCACTACCGCCGTTGCCGACTTTTAGGATCACCTCGATCTGATACCTCGGATTTCTGGGAAGGAAAAAACAAAAAAGTTCTATTTCCCCGATTCTTGCTTCTTTTTTGATTTCATGGATAAATATGAGATGGATTACTCGGAGAAAACAATTAAGAATTCCACTGCTAATTCCAATTCCCATATGATGTTGAATCGATCGTTCACGATCAGCCAGTCTAGTGAAATTTCAAAAAAACCTCTCTACAACGTCTATGCCTCGCCTGCTTTTCAGCGTAAGGGCTCCCTCAAGAACATTTATAATTCCTCCTTTGAATCGGTGGTTTCCGCCGGTAATTCTTTCAAGGGAAAGGTAAAGAAGCTTTGCTCGGTCTTTGAGTCCCCCAAGGAGCCCCCATTTTCCACAAATTCGCAATCTTTGCCATCTCCCACGGCCCCACCCACAAAATCCACGAAATTGTTGTTGCCGGCGGAGGCGAAATCGGTTCCTGATTATGTACCTCCTTCGTTGACGGATTATCCGTTCCGGCTTCCGGGTACGGAGGACAGAGTTGTCATTTATTTTACTAGTCTCCGCGGTATAAGAAGGACATTCCAGGATTGTCATGGAATCCGGTTGATATTTAGAGGGTTTCGCGTAATCCTTGACGAGAGGGACATATCTATGGATATCGGGTACAGAAAGGAGTTACAGAAATTATTGGGGGAAAACGATGTGAGCTTGCCCCAGGTTTTTATTAGAGCCAAATATATTGGCGGAGCTGATGAGGTTAGACTGCTGCTTGAGGCAGGCGAGCTGGCCAAGATGCTCAAGGGGCTACCATTACGAGCACTGAAGCCGTGTGATATGTGCAATGACATTAGGTTTGTCCCATGCACAAGCTGCGATGGAAGCCGTAAGGTGTTTGACGAGGTTGAGGAGCAGCTGAAGAGGTGCCCAGAGTGCAACGAGAATGGGTTGGTGCGCTGTCCACTATGCTGCTCATGAGATGATTGTGAGTAGATTGATAAGGAAAATGATGTGATTGTGTGCTACAAAGTACAGTTTCTGGCTTATTGGAATGTTATTGATAATGGCAAGTGGTTTTATTGACTCAATTCTGAGATAATAGGCTGTGTACATAGTTTGTGTAGTATAAAGTCACGATGTCGGATGGATATATCCGATGTTCACCGCGGTGGTGAACGGTGATGTACAATTTACCTATTGTGTCTTAAGGTGCCCTTTATGCTGAGGGGCACAAAGGTATATGCCACAAAAGATTCCAATTTGTGATGGAATTTTAATGGAATTGATAATATTGGTGGTTTGGGTGAGAACTGTGGTTTTTATCGAGAATGCTCACCAGATTGTGTTAAAACTGTTTTTCAGTCTTCCTTCCTGTGGCTCCAAAGAACACATTGCAGTGAATTTAAATTTGACTGGGTGCACTTTTGTATACGTTGCCATATACCAAAATACTCTAATTTGATCTTTAAAGCCAAGAGAGTGCCATCTTGATTGTTACTTGTCCTCTGCATTTCATGATGCACAAAGCATGTGTAAGAAGTCTAATGTGTGTAGCAATAGGTGGATCTGTTGAAATTTTTGTTTGTTTATTAAGTGATCTGAATTCTTACTGCAGTTTTACCTAGACTTTTAATTGGCTGAGCTGCCTGTTCATTATCTTTGTTTTCTTCAATAATTGTCATTACTTGCTTTATTGCAGGAACTTTCTTTTGTTCAAGTTCTTTCTGTTCCTTGTAATTGTACTTCAGCGATTCAGAGTTTTTTCTGGGAGAGATTTTTGTTAAAGAAAAATGATCTTTTTGAACAATTTTGGGTGAATGTATTTTGCCTCTTGTGTTCTATATTATTGCAAACTCTGAATGAGGATTGTAGCTAGTATTGAGAGTCTAGAAAGGAAATGATTATTGGTTTTCTTTACAAGTACACTGAAGTAATATTCTTGGAGTGGCTAATGCTGCATATGTGATCGTTGTTACAATAATTCTTCTTTTCAGGAATTTGTTAACTTGGATGGTGTTTGATTAAACTAGTAGGAAATATACTTTTGACTCCCAGGCCATATTATGTTAAGTAACATCAACATACATAAGTATTTCTTACCTGTTTCCTATCAGTTTTGAGATTTCACCAGCTGTGCTTTATCTAGTTTATAGCTTCTCTCCCCTTGATGCAAATTTAAGATACTGTTTCCCATTCTCATGTCAATCTTAATTTGAAAGAGGCTAGCTACCGGTGTATGTGATCATCTGTCATTTAAATTCATTCATAAGATTATGGTCGGTATGCATTCCTGACCAAGTTTTTTCTTTCAGTTATTATGTTCTCCAAGTTTTAACCGGTGGTTTACTGGGATTAATGTTTTTTTCTCCTCATCTGTAATATTGAGGAAGAATGGATTTGTCAGTTGAAATTTCACTTCTTGATTTATAATTTTATATTCTTACTCAGGAACTAAAATTTGCAAACTGGCGAAGGGAACCGTGTTACATGTTTTACTTTTTGGTATTATATTATATATTTGCTTCTGATACTTTGATACAACAAATTTGGCCTAGAAGAAACATTGCTTTTTGTTTGTTTTTTGCTATTGGAATTTTGTGGGATCACATGTTTATGGCTAATGTCATCTTATATTGACAAAATTCTGTATTTAGATTGACAAAGTCAGCTTATTTTGTCAGTCTTATATTTGGATTGAGTGAAACAGCTTGTTTTGACTCAGACTTGCTCTGGAGAACATGTTATATATGATTTCACCAGCTTTGAATATTCGTTGCATAACCATAGTTATCATCTGTTAGGCGCACGTTAATAGATATCCGGATTGATCATGTTGTTTGCATCAGACCTAGTCCATGTATTAATGCGTTTTCAAGCATCGACCCATTTATTTGCCTGTCTTGGCCAACTCTCTATATATGTTTGCTCATTCATGCGTTAAGCTAAGCGTTCTTAACCCTAACCCACATTTCCTCTATCTTGCACTTACTCTCCTAGAGTCTGCAATCGACTTGACAATGGGTCTGTCTTGGCCAACTTTCTTTATACGTAATATGTTTGCTCATTCATACGTTAAGGTTTGCACTCTTAACCGACATTTCCTGTGTCTTGCACTTACACTCGAGTCTGCTGTTGACTTGACCATCAGAGTGTAGATGGTTGCGAACCATCCTTTGTGGTGACCGTTGTCTCTCACAGTGTGCTCCAATATGCAAGCGAGGTTTAGGTGATGGAGGCACGTTGGGGATTTCTATTAACTGCCACATAGGACGGTCATCTTGGAGGTCAACATCACCAATTTGTAGATCATGACGTGTGCATATCTGTAAACCGATTTTACTTTTAAATAAACCTTGGTCAAATCACTTAAATCCACATAGTTGAGGGACTTTGATATTGAGAAGGTAATGTGTGAATATATGAAAATTGAGAATAAATAAGGGAGAAAAAGAGAGGATAAAATTGTGTCAAAATTGAATGTTGGGGACGTAGAGTGAAAGCACCCAAATATTATTCTTATTTTACCTTTCACCTAATGTGTCATTTAAATGGAAATTTTTATGGAAGAGACATAATATGTGTGTGTTTATGAAAAATTGAGGACAAAATAGAGGAGAAACAAAGAATAGGGCAACATTGTGTCGAAGTTGAAAGATTGGGGATAGAACCAGAAAAATATAGAATACGGACAAATTGTGTCAAAATTGAAAGTTTGAGGACGAAAAGTAAAAATTACCCAAATTTAAATTGCCACGCAGCTAAACACTCCGAAACATAAAACCAGTTTTTGAAATTTTGAAATAAATTTGAATTTTTTTAAACACAATACTTTTTAGACTTAACAAAAGTTAATTTATTAATTAACTCTAACTACTCTAATAACTGGTACCAACTGTTTAGTACAATGTTTGATATTTAAAATTCTTAATTAAATATTTCTTTCATATTTACTTGAATAATTAAATTACATGTCAAAATAATTTTTTTTATTTTTTCAATTTTATATACTTAGTTTAAAATTATTTTTCAATTTAAATATCGCGGGACGGCAAAGATCAAGAACGGCCCTTATTGTGGTTCGAACCACACCAGTACCAAAACAAAATATCACAAAATTTACATTTACTGAAAGTACTTTTGATAAATTCACATAATTCTTTGTTAATTTCTTCTTTTCTCACAAAATTCACATTTCTCGGACGGATCTTAGTATTTGGGCCCTTGAACACATATGCAAGTTATTGATTGGCCACTTCGGCAAGCAGTCACACTAAAGAAACTCTAAGACTACTACCATAAACATTGCCGGTTTGGTATACAAAACTCAAGTCGATAATATAACGGATGAATCAATCTTTTTCCCCCTTCTTTAACACTGTTGAATCAATCTCGTGTATCAAACATGCTAATAATTTCTTGAGTCAATTACACACACACTAAATAATTCTCTAAAAATTGCAGTTCTGAGATGGATACATGAGTTCTTACATATTTCATTTACATGCTATTGAGTGAGAGGCATACATTCAAGTTGGATTTCTAAAACTCCGCGTTCAACATTCTGCAACTGGATAGCAATATCCTGCTTCACTCGACCATCTTCACAGGTGATGATACCATCACTAACGAGTGCATTTTCTCCGCATGCTTTCCATCTTCCGAGCTGTGTTGATTCATTGATTGAGGAGCTCTCGAAGGCCTTTGCTGCAGACACCAGGGGCTGGATATCAATCTCAGCATCCCCCATAAAATCATCTGTGGTGAATGTATCCTTGTCATATACAAGCTGCTAAATCGTAATAGAAATTGTCAGCAAATATATTTTGGATGCTACCAAGATCACACAGAGAAATGAACTCTACTAATCAAAGTGTACGTCTTGAGAACCTAGTATCACCATTCAGATTTCACCTTTAGTGATAACTTAATTCATGCAAATAAGTACTGTTAAAGTTAATAATGAAATTACGGCCAGAGAAGATATCCTTGACCAGATTCAGCAACATAGTTTGTACTTAATTGTATGGATCCTGAAGTTTAAGGATTTTACTTTTATTATTTATTATATTAAAATACTACATTGAACCTGAGTTTCAGGGATTTTACTGTCATGTTTTTGTAAAATTAACATTCACTCTTCTAATTAGTCAGAAAACATGGAAATACATATATCTATGCTTTATTTCCAGCAAAGCAGCATATGTAGTAAGACTCTCTGTCTCTCTTTATAGGCACAGGTACACAGCCCTTGAAAGATAATGGAAGAAACTGCTGGATGGCTCATTTTTTAAGCTCCCTAGAGCCTTTAAATTCTGATGTTCAACTCTCACGGATTAGGGCAGACTGTCTGCAGAAACCTGAAAGCGAGTACCTAATATGTTCGATTTAGTAAAATTAGATTAATCGAGCATGAATACTGCAGGAGTGCAGCTTCAATATTTAAATGGATTAGAAAAGCTTGCTGGACTTGTACAAATGTGTTCCGGATAGTAAGAATGAAGTAGTGAACAGAGGAAGGAGTTCAGTTCCATCTCTCCACTTCCCTTTATATATATTTTCAGTAATCAATTAACAGAGTCCTTTTGAGTCAAAAGTGAGCAATTGACCAAAAGTAATGCATGTTACTGAATGTCCTAAAAATCCGTGTGATGTGGTTAATTTATGCACATGGACTATGGCGCTATGCATAAAAAGAAGCTTACCACTTTAAGGGCTGGAACATTTTCTGGAATTGATAACATAAGCTTTTCATTCCAAACTGGATTAAGGTTATTCCTTATAACACGTGTCTTCATTGACTGCAATGGAAATGCAAAAATTTGTAACTGGAAGCTGTAGATAAACTTCGATCGCCTTTACACTTGCAACTGGGCATGAGGAAAATAAGTTATTAATAGAGGAGATTTACTTGATTTCCCAGTGACAGGATGACATATGGGTCACTTGTCACCACATCTCGGATAGCTAGGTTGGTCCCTTTCACTACGTTAACCTTGATCAATCCTACAAATTCGACCATACCTGCCTATACCACATGGAAAAAAGTAAGATTTATGCATCCATGTTAATGTAAAGTTTACATAGCGGTGAACAATACTTGTTAGAAGCATTTCTGGTTCAAAGAGATCGGAAGAGATCTGATTACATGCAAAAGATTTTATCTGCTCTGAAGAATGTGCAAAGTAAGAGATTGTGCTTCTTTCCTTTTCTCATTTCAATGTTGAAATACGAAATCTCATATTTTGCAGGGAAAATTCCATACCATGGAGTTACTTTTCTTTGTTGTCTTGCTTTCAGTTCTTCTCCAGCTCTGGCGAAATGCTTGGCCTATCCCTTGGATGCGATTACTAGTGGTCTGTTTCTCATATTGTTTCTTCTGATTGAGTGGTTGAGAAACACAGATCAAGGCAGTGCAACTCGAGGAGGAGGAGGAGGAAGATGAAATGGGGTCTTGGTTCAAAAACTGTTGCAACTCATATTTTTTCCTGTGTGCATCAGACATTTATTAAGGGGGGGGGCACTCTAAATCAGAGTAGAGTTCGTTAATAGAAGAAGAATATCTGAGAAAAGCTTTGTCCTTCTGAAACCTTATGAAATCTTCTCGCTCGTCTATAGAAGAATTTGGTTTTGGTTTCTGATAATTTTCTGGAATACAAGCTTCATATTTTGAGTTGACCGCAGCATTTCCTCCCATTGCAATTAATTCATCAACCTGCTCATGTGTCCATTCATCCAGCTTCACAGAGAAGACCTTCACAATAGACACCAATAAAATATTATTAAAAGAATACAAAAATTGAATATATATCATGAAACTACATTTCACTAATAATTTCATCATGATTTAGAATAGATTGGATAGAACTCGATATGTGCAGCAGATGAAAATCTCTTAATATAATTGGACAAGCTAGCTACTTACTGAAAAGTGAAAATAGCTATGTAGGATTAAACTATCAAAAGCAAAACATACAAAGATCACTTGGGTATCATTATGAATCAGAACGGACAGTGAAAATAAGCAATAAATTAGAGAGGAGAAAGATACGAATTGCACATTGCTCGTGCTATATCTTCTCTTACCAAAAAAATATTTCATATTTGGAGAAAAAACCCATAGTAATTCGGCACTCATTTACTGACAGTTTCCACAAATATTAAATCTTTTTATGTGAATATAATGACTACAAGCAGTGAAGATGGCCCTCAAAACATGGATTCCCTTTTCCTGTAAACATCTACTTATGCCTATGTTCCTGCTTTTGTAATAAGAGCTGTTTGCGAGATTCCTTTATGAATTTAACCTCCCAATCAGAAAGTACAGAGTAAATTATAATGAATAATTTCATTGCCAGATGTCAATATCATTGTTGCTGGGTTGTGTGGCGGCAATGAAAATTGTGCACATTTTTCCTTGTCAAATGTCCCTCAGTATTTCAACATATTTATTAATATATATGGTTAATTCATAGAAAGATGACCTTGGCGGAATTGGGCTATGTTATATGATAATTTTCACCATTTACACTTCTGAGAGCAAGTAAACCAATCACAACTTGAGAGCTCTTTACTATGGGTCCTCTCCACAAAGAAAACCGGTAAAATGGATCAAGCACATATAGACCTGTCAAAATGCATCCACAACGATTATGCATTAACGTGTCCGCATTAACATCCAAAAGCTTTGCCAAGAGGCATCTACACAAACATTTTTATTGGAAGATAATTCCTGCTCACCATTTGTTCAAATTGTAAATATTTGTTAAAAAGAATTATTTGGCGACTATTCCCGTATGTCAAACCACCAACCCGGCTTCAATCCCTGTGAGTTATACTTTTATTTCCATTTACCTAACAGTTTTTCTAAAAAGGCTACTGGTCATCAGATGATGCAATCGACATAACAAATAAGAACATAGGGGAGCAATGAAACTAATGCGGCCTGTTATGAATATTGTTAAGGTTCTAGCTGCATTGATCTTCCGGAAAGTCTTGCATTGAAGCGAATGGAGTGAATATAATTCATGCGGTAGATCCCAAATTATTAGGGTAGCGCCAAGTTTTCTTTCTTTTTTTTTTTTTTTTGGTTCATCAACCGATTTATTTAACGAACTTCTATTTTAGTAATATTAGACAACAAAATGTTTGCACCTCCTCCAATGGCAAAATTTTGGATTTAGAAGATGAAGTTATGAGAACCATACCTTTGTTATGTGCACTCCCATGCTTCTATGAACTCCAGAGCACTTGATGCAAATAAATGCTCCAAAGCTCAAGGATCTGTTTGCCAAACATTGAAGCATAAGTGACACTTAAACCTCATGGTAAAACAGAAATTAAAGACAAAAGAAGAATGAAAAACCAAGAAAAGTGGATTACGAAAACCATAAAAATCTGTAATTTGAGACTGAATAATAATGCCTCAAAGACATAGACCATAAATAATATTCAGAAGTTTGTCATCTTTTAGGAGGTATTGATATTTATGATCTTAGAGTACAAGATGAATATATTGGACAAGGTTACAATCCATCAATTTGGACAGTGTATAAAATTGACAACAGAGGAGTGCACTTGGTAAGTATCACGGAAAAAGGGTTAGATCTATAAACCTTTCGTCATTGACTATGAGGCTTTTTGTCTTAGCAAAAAATAAGTTACAACTCCTTTTCATGGTAAGGACTAAGGAAAAGAAAATCCAACAAAAGAAAAGAAACCAATGTAAAAAATCAGAAGCTCCAGAAGTTTGTGCTTCATGCTACAGTAAGAAAGATGACAAACAGAATGAGTGGCAGTGCTTGATGATCAGGTTAGTTTACCCAAATCCCATTTCATAAGCACGGATAATCAACCAACACACAGTAAAAATGTTCAGAACCCAGAAGAATGCTCTACTAAAATGATTGACTGAAGGGATTAGGAATGTTGATCTTATTGTTTAAGGGTAAGCAAAGAAGGGTTTGATTGGGGTGGTCTCCAGGAAGAATCTTCACACCAATGCTAAGAGTACTCCAAGAACACATAAAATCCTAAAGATGAAGAGCTTTATCCATTTTCAATTAGAAAATTGTTGTCTTAAAATCGAATTATGAATAGTCAGCAAACTGGGGTAAAAAAGAAAGGAAGAAACACGTTATTCTGATAAGTAACTGAACTCTTGGGGACTTCTATGTGGCATATAAAATCCAATAAATTGATAATAACGTATGAGACATACACCCATTTTGGATCTCGGGTTCCACAATCTGCACAGAGTTTATTACTGGCTTCAGACAACAAATTCTTGAGCCTTCCTTGTGGACCTGATTAACAAAAAAATATAAACCATTTGAAATTAATAAGTTACTAACGACTTGAGTATAATTCTTCAAGAATAATCTCCAGGAGAGAAAATATTGGCACAGAAATATCGATACTTTTGATTCTCAGGCTCAATAAATAATAACTGTGACTCTCTTCAATGGAAATCAGGGCAGATAATGGGGAATGTGTTTCTGAATTTTGAGTCTCTCACAAGTCATGATTGGAAGAATAAGTTACTTGCCTAAAGATTCTAATTTCGCAGAAAGCGGGCAGTGGAATAGTCTTTTCTGGAGAAGCTATTATGAGTTGTTTTTCGTTTCTGAAAAATATGAGTTTGATGATCAAGTTACACTTTGCAGAAAACTCTAAGAGAAAAAGCGTCATTGGTATCACATAGAGAAGTGCTGCAAGAAGAGTAATAAATGAAGAAATATTATTATAGAGAAGTGCATGCATGGAAGCAAAACTATCAGGGTAAGGAAGCAGAGAAGGAAGGAAATCTACTCTATCACTGGATTCAGCTTATAAGATTTTGAAAAAATATTGTCTCTACTAGTGTCATTACAAGTATATATGCTAGGTCATCCATATGTATAAGCAGATTTTCTCTCTCATATAAATGTACAATTTAGTCAAGCATCTTTGAGGCTAAAACTTTAAAGCCTTGAAGGAATTCTCACATTACTCTTCTTGGACCCTTTTTGAGTTCACTGATCCTAGACGATTATTTTTTTCGCTAAATGAAGAGTGCTTTTTCGTTCAATAAAAACATTTTCTTGGGTAAACATGGCATTTGGATTCTTTCTTCAGAAAATGAATGTTCATAGAAACAACAAATCTTTTCTGCCCAATGAAAAGCAACAAAGATAACAAAAAAAATAACTCCAGCTTTTATGGAATATGAATGATAAGATCTAATGATTAACATTAAGTAGAACCACAGAATTGTACAAGAATATGTACAAGAATATGTTTTCCCGTGGTGGATATTACAGTGTCCCTTGTTTTCTTTCCTCATTTTTTCCTTATATTTTAAAAGATAAAATTTTATGGATTGAGGCAGGCAATATAGAGGTTTACACATGTCAATCCTTCCAGATTGAAGATAAACAACGGGAATGTTTTAGGGCCACTGTAAGGGGCTGCATTAACTTTTGCACTTACAGGAAATAGAGCAAAACAACAAAACAAAAGTATTGACGGTCAATGTTAGAAACCCAAATAAGTGGACAATAAATCAAGCAACTGAAGTCACTTACTGGAAGAAGAATTATTCCACTCCTTTTGGCGCTGACCAAATCTTTTAGAGGTTTCCATACGTAAGAGGTCATAAAGAGAATGACCTGATTCAAAAGATCAGATGGACTCAATTCTTGGAAATTTATAGTTTAGTTGTAAAAGGTAAGAAAATTGACAAAAATCTTGTTTCTTACAGAATACCAATATAATACAAGAAATCAATCAAGGAAGAGATGTTACGCACTATTAACACCAGGTCATCAATAATAATTTATAATGGCTAGTTTTAAAACAAAGATGCCATTGACATATAAAAGAAAATAAAAACCACATATAGAAACTAGCTATCTAATAACTCAAACAATATCTAATAAATTAATGAATTTAATGACACGATAACTGGAAAGATCTTTACAAGTTAATATGTTTCAAAACTAATTTGTCAAGAATCTGCTTGAGACTGATAGATATGTGGCAGCTAGCATTCTTAACATCTCATGGTGAAGTCTGTGTGACAGATTTACTCTATTATTGCCTCCTATCAAGGGAGCACCAAGACTAAAAAGAAAGCATAATAACAAATCTATATTATGAACTAATATTGCTGTCTCCATATGCAAGTCCCTAAGACACACTGAGAAAAATCATCAAAACTAATAGTAAATTAGCATCAATATATCATTTAGTTCTGTAACCAAAAACAAATAAAAAAGTTTTACTTTACAATGACTGATTATATGTAGACAGTTGTCCCTCAAATAACGCTAATGTAATCACCCTGAACTCCAATGCATGAAAATCTATAAAGTAAACCATCTCAAAAATTTGCAAAACATCTACCTATTTCCCTCATATAAGTATCAGAAATCCAGATAACCAGAAAACATCTTCATAACGTGATAATAATGAACTTTTCCTACAAGAATGACAAGAGCACACCTGAAACATTGTTAGGTTCTGCATTTCCTGGTTGAATAGACATTTCAGCCTCCCAAAATTCAGACTCCGATCAGAAAAAAACCCCTGCAATCTTCAAATCACATTATGGTTTCTTTCCTACATAGAGAAATTTGAAAAATCAAATTAATCAATTGAAATTATGCATCCAGGCGACATTAAACAAAGATAACAAAATCCCAAACTATCATCTCCGAACAATGGAAAATACCCAAAAGTGATTCTTTTGTGATCAGAAGTGGGATACCAACGCACAGGTGGGTGACAATGATAGGGATTAAATCATTGAAAACATTGCACACACGTTGAAGATAGGTAGTTGCATGCATTGATTAATTCAATAATATATTCAAAAATTTCCGATAAAAAAAATATAATAATTTGGGAATGAAACAGACGAAAAAGATTCGAATGTGATCAATCAGAATTTCATTAACTATTGGGATTTGGATTCTGGGAATTCGAGGATGGTTGCTGTTTTTCCATTGTTTATTTGTTTGTCAAAATTTTATTTAGGGTAATATTTTGGGCCAATCAAAAAGTCAAATACCAATAGAATAAAGATATGTAACACCAGTGGTGCTTGGCACCAGTCTAAGTGGTATTCAATGTGTCATTAAATGATATGTGAAATTAAATGAATAAATAAATGATCTACTTAATTCAACTTGTCATTTAGTGTCACCTTAATATCATGCCAAACACCCTAAAAAGCATTTCCCATACCGATAATACCCCCATCCACTAGTGTTTTTTTTTTTTTTAAATACATGTATATTTATTTCATACAAGTATTATTATATAAACGACAACTGTGACACTATACATGTTAAGACACGTGCACCGCGCGTCCAATTTGTCCTCAGTACTTCTCCAAGACGAGATGAGGCGTCTCCCCAGCATAAAATTCCAGCGAATTAGCAAGCAAAAACTTTTGCCCTGGTTTCTCAAGTTGAAGCATCTATAGAGCAACTTCACACCAATGTGCAGCAATTGGCTCGTGATCCTCAGCAAATTCCTTAGGCAGCAAGATACAAGCATCAGCCGAAACTCCATGAGCTGCAAGACAACCAAGACCCCTGGCCGCTTCGTGCCTAACCAATGGAAGTAAAGTTCATGGGGATCCCCAAAAAAATCTGATAGAATGTTTACAGCTTCTTCTTTTCTGATGGTGGACAGAAAGCTTACAACCCAAAATCGTATTAGCGCACGTTTTGCACCTTGGTTTTCAATAATAGCCTGGATCACTTCATCAGTCCTCTGAAACAGCCAGAGCCTCGATAGTGTGAGAAGCACAGATATGCGCTCAGACAATGTAATCTCTTCATTCGAAAGAGCTTCCCTTAACACAGGAAGATAGAAACAAAATGCAGGTACGACAATCATGTCAGAATCAAAATATTGTGAATGGAAAGGCCTGGTTTTCTTCTGATGCTCAATTCGACTCAAAGCCAGTTCACATGTTTCCCAAACTTCTTGTGCTGGACATTACTTTCCAAACCAAAAGGATCCTTCAAGGCTGGGACATTACTTTCCAAACCAAAAGCACCAAGGGCTTCTGCAGCCTTATGGCGAACAATGGAGTGCAAGGAAAGACCACACAGAACTGCCTTCAGTCCAGGGATGGTATCAACGTCTTGCATCATACCCAATTCAGATGCAGCACTATAAGCCTGTAGACTTGAAGCATCCCGCATCGCATTGATCAAGGCGGAGAAAGCCCTGGATCGCTCCCATATCGGCTTTTCTTGACGCAACAACAGATTGCACAGGAATTTCTCATGCTCTGGAGAAGTTTGGATCAAAAGTCTAGCTCTAGGAATGTCTCTCCTGGGGACCATCTCAAAGGGTTTCCCCAATCTCTTAAAATTACAAGCTTCTCGATAGCAACTTTACAGCTTTGTGAGACAACAGGATTAGAATAATGGACAAATTCCTCGAGCAGCATCGTACAATAGTTAATGTCTGCAATAGAACCAAGAGCTTTAACAGCTTCGAGTCTAACCAAAGGATGTTGGCCCGAAGAATATTGCGTAGTAAATGTGTAGTATTTTGGTCCTTTAATTGGGACAAGACATAAACAACCCCATGGCGAAGAAGAGTACTACTTGTTGCACCTATAGGGCTGCAGCAATGGATGACAATGCTTTCTTGGCAGCATCATTTTGAAGTGAGGCTTGTTTTCGAAGTTTGAAAAGTGCAGTGTAACGCTCACTGATGCTTTTGTGTTCATTCAACAGAACTTCCCTTGAATTGTGAACGAGACTGAATTCCTTCGGCCTCTCAGTTTGACTCCAAACTAGTTCACAAGTATCTCCAACTTTCTTAGCAGAAAGAAGTCGGGTTCAAGGAAGGATTCCTTATGACCATCCGGCATCGTACGTCTGAAAACCTAGAAATCATAGGTTAGTTTCTTTCCCTGCACTCCAAGTCTATTGCTTATGCACTAAGTTTGCTTGGACAATATACTCTTGTGTGTGTATATATAAATAATCATTATATATTGTGGATGGAATATAAGAATTTCATGAGTTTTCTCTTCACTTTTCTTTGCTTCCTAGTTGATTTTCTTCTTGATTTATAACAGGCTATATGTTTTGGGACGAAATATCCCTTTTCTTCAAGCTTCTTTATTGTATGAGTTGTTTCTTATTTATTTATTTATTTTCCTTTTTTTTTTTTTTTTTTTTGGAGAAAACTCTATTGTATGAGTTGATAATTCGTACATGGATAAAAGAATAAATTTTCCCGTCCAAAAAAAAGGTTGTTGACCAATTTCAACATTAACAAAAATAATAACAATAATAATAATAAATAAAAATAAAAAGGATAAACAGCCATTAAACGTAGAAAAAGCACGTTTAACGAAAAACAGACGTAATGCTCGATCAAAATCACGTTTTTTAATGTTTGAACAAATTCTTTTCCACTTCGCCAAAAGTACACGTTTGAAACTTCATCTTGTTGCCTGGCCACATTTTATGCTCATACAATTGGATTTTCAACCTGCTCTTTAGGCTTTACGAGTTGTAGAACAGAGAGAAGTTAAACCACTATGCATTAACTAGTAAAGAGTGTATTTCATCCTCCTAAGTGTTTTATAGATCTTAATAATAAAGAAACATTGTTATCATGAAAAAGAAACAGTAAATAACAAAGAAATGCATAGATTGTCTTGTGCTGAACAAATGTAAGCCGATCTTTTTAACTGCACGGCTATATGGTTGAGTTGTTCATCTTCCCAGTAAGGCAACCCGATCCTTCTGTACTGCCTGTGCCGATCTGTTTACATCAAACAGCTCACACCGAATTGGCGTCTCCATCTCATAGAAAGGGTTCTTCAAAACGTAATCTGTGTATAACTTGTAGACATGCTTCAAGAGATCCTCCATATGAAGTGTTCCAGGCTCACACACAACAAAGAATTTGGTACCTGTAAGATGGTGATGAAAAATTTCAGATATTATGTTATGAGCATAATTAAGAAAATGATTCCGATTTAAAGGCAAAATAATGATTTAGTGGCAGAAATCCAATCTTGGTCGATGCACTTTAGGCTTTATATTATTCAAGGAAAATAATCTCATGCTGAAAAGAGAATATATGTTGCCAGCTCTCTTAATTTTCTTCATGTAATATATCCCACCCCCTAAATCTTCTTCATATTAATTGTCTGTACCCTTTTTTTCTCATAAAACTTTTTCAGAACAGTTCCCATCTCATTTATAGTAGTTTCTATAATAGCGCAGCCTTTTTGTCATTTTGTTCGGCAATGTGCCAATTCCCATCACTAATAATGTCAAGTCAACAACTCTTTTTTATGTAGGTTATACAACGATACTTACATCAAATATGGCTCACTTGAGACAACAAAAATCCTCTCTGAAACCTAGAACTACAGCGCATCCCTGCCCTTCCATTCTCGCAAAATTAATATTTTGCTCAAGTTTGTCTGACAATGAGGGCAATGGATGAGAAAAATGATCCATCTTATTGGAACTGTGGAAAAGGCTTCACATATGCCTCATGTCAAGCCATGCCATTTCATCAAGTCTAAACAGCCCAGAGAGAATAAAACAATTCCAACTGGAGTCCCATCCATCAGCAAGCTTAGATGTCCATATGGAAACCCACAGTTAAAATTTAAACTACAGAGGGGTTAAATCTTCACTTGCCCAAAATACAAATGATGGTAATTTTCAAACTATGAGTTAGGAGTGAAAGACGTGCAATCCTTCCAACTTGTGTTAGTTATAATTGATTTTAAGCATTAGATTGCCACATATGAAGAAGACAGAACCTCCTGCTAAATTCATTTCTGTCACACAATTCCTTTCAGCATAACAACTATGAATTAGCGGTTCAGCTGACTCATGTCATAAATAATATAGCCAGGTCACAACTCATAACATTTCCACAAGTTTACTATTTGCTTCAATGTAAGCTGAGATGAATACCAGAATACAACTAGTGAGTTAGTGTAAGAACTTTTTCCCTGATTAGTAAAATAGAAATCCATTAAAAAATCCTATAAAATTTCCTTACCTCCTTTCCTTAAAGACCTTCGATTTTTTTTTTTTTAAATAATAATTTCAAATGTACAAAAGGAAGATAAGATAACTACAGTACCAGAGTGAGACTGAAAACATTGGAGATCAAATGTGTCTGCCTGAAGAAGCTCGATTCCTGAACATCCAGATACAGGGGAGAGCTGCTGAGAGATGGCGTGCATCGAGTGCCATAGACTTGCCAGTCTCAAGCTGTCATTTGTGTCCATTCTTCCTGCTGAACCATAATCCTTAAGAACACATCACGCTATTTAAGAACCTTGTAAAATTACTAATGCAAAATGGGTATGTGTAGAAGGTGTTTTTGGCAGACTTACCTTGTAGAAAATGAGGCCTCCAGATTTGCTGATTATATAGAGGCTGTATATGGCAGCCATCTGTGCTTGCTTTCTTTCTTTCTTTCTCAGAGTGATAGTGATGTTAAAAGACTGAGGGTCAAGATAAATGGAACTGCGGCGTACCAAAGAGAAGATCAACTAAAGATTTTCCTTTGGAGAAGTTAGCAAGCAAGGTTGTTTTCAGAACATTGATGATAAAAAAAAAAAATAAGCAGTGAAGGTGAAGACAGAATATGTTGAATGGAGTGTTACAACTTATTGGGAGACTACTGGCCATATTTACCACATACGAAAAGGTGGAGAATATTCAGCATCAGCACTGCCCCCAGTCCATACTTGGAAGGAGTACTGGACATCCCCATTGTTATATTTCTTTTCTACTTTTGATTTTGATCCTCTCACTTTTTGTGTGTCTATTGTTATATTCTTTTCTACTTTTAATCCTCTCACTTTTTCTCTCTCTGTGTAACCGAATTAAGCCAATGATTTTGCAATCTATGTTAGAGAGTCTTCCATCAGCAACATAACAATTGATATCATAACATTGGAGATGCTATTTGCATCCAAGCATTCTATGTTGCATCGGCTGGAGGCCACTAATGCATCATAATAACTCAAACTACTAGAATTTATCACAATTGCGATATAACCCCTCATATTTTTCACCATCTCATGTTCTAGTCTCTCAGGTTAATGCCACAGAGGTAGGCAGCACGCAAGGCGGAAAACAAGAACCCACAAAGGGAAATTTAAACTATATCAAACTAATTTTTCAAAATTTCCTAACTTGCAGAAGTGTAACCAATACCATCCCCTGTGATGACAAAAATAAAAATCAACGGGAAATAGAGAAACTGTGGTACACATACTCACAGGTCAATCTGCGGAAACGTTATTGATAGATTTACACCAGCAAGCTAAAAAGACAGCAGTAACTTTCCAAATTGCAGTTTGTCTCGCATTATTACATATAATATGGAGCCAAAAAACCTAAGCAATTCCACACCCAGCAATTGCAATCCTCGACATGAACCCAGAACTCCAAGACTTGATCATCAAAATATAGAACTAATCGAGTCTACTAATATATATAGATTACATAAAGAAATCGAATTAAATCAACATATCAACCGTACTAAATGACTAATCAACAACCTTCGCAAAAGATTCATAAACAAAGCTGCCAATAGGCTGAAATTGAGAACCGATCTTTCAATTTATCAGTTGTGCGTGAAATATCCATAAAAGAAAGAGTAATTCTGAACTTACTGGAATTGTTCCTTTTTCTATGCCATGGGCATTCTCGTATTACCAATGCATAGCACTAATTCTCATTTCTCTTTTTTTTGTCATTATTATTAGGATAAGCCTGGAGGGGGAATTAAACTATTAATCAAAACTATGACTATTAACAAGGAGACCGTAGGGGGGAATTGAGCTATTAATTAAAACTATGACTATTGTTCATTAACTATCAAATCACACAAATTCCCATATTTATCGAGAAATTGTTGAGATGCTTTTAAAGACGAAGAAATTGAACTATTAATCAAAACTATGACTATTGTTCATTAACGTGCTATCAAATCACACCAATTCCCATATTTACTGAGAAATTGTTGAGATGCTTTTAAAGACGAAGTCCTAGTCGGTGAATATGTGAAAGTTTTCTCTACAAAGCCTAGCAATCGGATGATATACTCAAAATATTTCGGCTACTCCAGAAGCACCTTCTACATTTTCTTTAATCTAATCAAGAACTTGTTAAGAAACTTTTTAATTGGGGATATTTCCACTCCTCTTAACATGTCTTAAATTTGTAGAGCTTGATTTCTAAAATTTGATAATTTGGTTTCAGTTATAATTGTCATATTATAAAATCATATTTTATAAAAAAATTAAAAAAAAAATGACATACGTGCAAGTGGAAGTTCATCATATGATCAAGTAGTTCATATGAGTCATAACCGAGGGCTTCACCAAGTGTCACAATACAGTTATAATTGATTACCAAAAAGACAGACGAGTAATAATTCACATATTACTAAATTAGGAATTGTATCTCTAACTTCGATCAATTTCAGCTATATCTTTTACAACCCGTTTAGAAGTAAAACAATGCAATTCCTTTGTGAGAAAAAGTAGAACAATTGCCAGTATGAAGCAAGAAGATAGAATCATTTCAATGTTTTACAAGCAAGCACCACGCCTCAATGTAAATACTTCAACCACGAGGACATGTTCAGTACACAGTAATAGAAAGATTCAAAATGACTCAATTTCCATCCGCAATTAGTTTCAGCTAGTTTCACCAAGGCGCAATACACAATTTTTTTCAATCATATATCGTACACAAGTTCTTCTATGATGCAACATGGTGCCAAAATTTCATAGGCAAGCAACTCTGGTTGATATTATACATGGAATATCCTACTTTAGAATTCGACTACCTGTAAACTCTTAAGATTGATTTGTTATGGCATTGAACTTCACAGCCAAAAAGGGGGAAAGAAAAGAAAAAGGTAACTCCATCCATCATTTCTTCTTTCCACAGCCCATGTTCTTCCACTATATACTGAAGCTTCCCACAGGCACAGGTAAAACCCTGTTCAGAGACACTAGCTAAATATTTCATATCTAAATAGCAGATTTAATTTGTTGTGGAATAGAAAAAGGAGGGAAAGGAGGGAGGGAGGGAGGGAGGGACGGAGGGAGAGAGAGAGTGTGTGTGTGTTGGGGCCTTGGTGGGCGGGGGTGGTTAATCAAGCTTTCGTCGTGGAGAAGCCAGAGCTTTAAGTGATTTATCAAGATTACAATTATTAGGAGAGTCTGGAATTCAGATAATTCGGTTATCGGCATAATTAGTGTAGAAGAGAGACTTACCAACATGTTTAAAAAAAAACAGATGTAAGCTAAAATGAATTTCAAGAGGTCGATCTCCGTTGGACTACTAAATCATCGGCAGAGTAGTAGTCAGCAATGAGTCGGTACACATATGAAGGATTGTGCCCGCCTCTGCAATAATGTACAAGCAATGTAATACAGAGTGAATGTAGGAAGTGATAGCATGATGGCTTCCTTAGGTAACTAATACTCGTTGACTGCACTTACGTATCAGTAATAAATAAGCTCACAAGATTTGGTGGCACATAATCAAATGCAGGATTGACAACATGAAGAAGAGGTGAACCAGAGCCAAGTCCAAAATCCAAACAATCAGAAAATTCTCCGAAGTCCAGCAGCTCAGATGGCGACTTCAGCTCATTCAGTAAGACCTCTGGGTTATGAGGGTACAGAGGACACAACTGCATGATTGAAGAGAACTTCTGATAATGCAGTTGGATTGAATAGTATATAACCTTGATGCTAAAAATGCACATAACATTGAATGATGCTAAGAGCTTGTTCTTTGGAGGTCTTTACAAAAAGCAAATAATTTATCAAATCAATATTAACCGCATATTCTCCAACAAATTTTCACACATCCCAATAATCTTTCATTACATTCTCACCACACATTCTCTTACAAATTTAAATCTCCTTTACTTAAAGTTCCCAGAACAAGCTCTAAGTACTCTTGAACAATTGTATGGATACTGGGTCAAAACTTTGGTCAACATTAACAGCCCCATTCAATCAATTTAGAAATCAGAAATCCATCTGCCTGACTAAAAATGAGTGGTAACCGATCAGTTAATGTCAGACTTCATAATGAAGTTTTATCTACAACCCAGTATATCCAATCATGAAGCCAGACACATATTGCTTCAAGCCTAATTGCCTAAACCACCATCTCAGTGTACAATCTCATACAATTGATATTTCTCCTGTCCGCAATTTGCACTCCTTTTTTCTTCCAATTAGGCCAAACATCCTATAATACTCTATAATGACTGCAATTGTGATTATATAATAATCAAGCAGATATTAAGTTATCTAGTTCAGGACATATTTATGGCAATTTGAGTTAAAATGGACAGAAAATACAAGAATGATTCACTTAGTAATGAACTACCATATTTCCATAAGCCAAAATTTACTAAATCGTAATTGTAAAATCAGATGAAATATGCTTTGCCCATCCAATAATGCATGATAAAGAATTAACCAATGTTATTAAACAAATTCTGTTTCGAAACAGAAATTGGTCAAACTTTTTTATCTAAATATTTCATGCAAGTGCTACATAATTCTTTTCCACTCATTTCCAAAATTCCACTCATTCTATATCTCTCTTTGAAATTGAAACAAGAAACTAACATGGCTTGGCAAGAGATAAAACACAAAAGAGATGAGCATTGCAAGTTTTACTCAATGTAGAGGACAACTTCACGTGACAATACTCCGTCCTGAAACCAACGAAGTATTATCATTATACAGGACAAAATGTAGCCATAAAGATCATAATTATCCCCTCAGTATACTTATGATACATGTTGAGGTAGAGAACAGAATTAAAGAGGTGAGAGGTAAATGACATTCACTAATAGAAGAAACCATTGAAGCTCTTACTAATTTTGCCTAGTTTACATTCTTTGGCCAAGTAATTCTCAATGGGTAACCTTGCCAGTTGCTTCCTTCCTTGATTATGTGTTTTGTTGACTAGTTCATAGAGGAGGATAGTAACTTTCTTTTAGTTAGAACTAAGAAGGCTATGCACTGTATCTCTTTTAAGCATCGATCACTCGATGTTTCAAGATTTTTATAGTGCAGCATACAAATACTAAGCTTACAATGGGTTATTACTTGTGCCAAAGGTGCAGTGTCATCAGTACAAGGGTGGGATTGATAATGTGGCATTGCCACGTCAGCATCTGAGCTGATGTGGCACTGAGTGGCAGTGCCACATCAAATGGGGATTTATCCCTCCTCCTCACTGGAAGAGGAGATCATTTCCCTTTAAACAGGAGTGTTGTATCTCTGTGAACAAGCTGCCTGGCCATTTACAGCAAAGAGCCAACTTTTCCCTTCTTCAACAACCTAGTTGTTCAATAACTTGACCAACTATGCATATGTAGTTTAAAAAGACTCTGTTCAGTAGAGATGCAGTTGGCAGAGTAGCAGTGTAGCACGGCAAACGAGGTTACAAGAAGGAAACAGGATGGATTTCAGAAAACAACAAAATATACATACCGTAGCTCAATTTGGATGTCAATAGAAGGCCAGATAGAAAAAGTTTGCTAAGGCACCATATCTTGCCCGTTACATGTCAAGTTTTACTATCATTCTAAGTTCTCTTGTACACTTATTTCCGGCTCAAAGTTTCATATTTAATTGTCACCTGAAAATTGAGCAAAGAATCCTCCCACCGCAGGATGACATCAAGAAAGAAAAATGTAGCCATATTTCAGTATAATTACAATTCCTTGCAACACATTCCAGTTCAAGAGCCTTAATTATATCATGGATCAATACATGTTATTGGCTTCAAGTTATATACATCAAAAGTTAGCTGGGAATTGGAGTCTACAGTGCAGAAATACCTTGTGAGTTCCAGCAAGTACAACAAAAGGGACAGCGTGCCTTTGAGCTGCTAGGGCGACCATATTCAATCCCACTGGAGCAATAATTCCACCATTGGCCATGACAGAATGTGCTCCAACAATAACCTTTAGGTATGAATTTGGATAAAAATGAAATTAGTTCAGGAAACTTCAAAAAATATAAAGAAAAGTACAAAAAGATCGGAAGACCATGTTGACCCGAGAAATCATTGCAAAGACTGCAGAGTCTGTAATAACTGTTGTTTGTAGCCCTCTTGAAGCCAATTCTTTTGCAAGAATATGCCCCTGATATCTGGTATGAACCAAGCAACACGAAGACAAAATTGCATGAGAGGAAGAAAAACTTGAATGATATGTATAACCTAAGTTAACTCCCTCTATGACAAAAAGAGAACCACAAACAATACCTTGGAGCTCCTTCGGCGACAAAAACTCGGAACGATCTCTTTTTCTCCTTTGCAGCTCATAGGAATTCCACTACTGTTCTTGAGCTGCCTAAAGTCAAGATAACCTCACTGAAATGCAATAATCAAGATCGATAGTTAATTATTGGTTAGAATAACTACCTTCTATATACCATCAATTGAAGAACAGACAAATATGAGAGAGTGGAGGAAAGGCAGGTATTCCTAATTGCACAGATGTTTTATGATACTATATATATATATGAAATGTGAGAATTAGTGGAATTTCTTACTGCCATACGATTGTATGAGGGTTTTAATCTGAGTTATTAACTTTCTTGCTTTAGTTATGAAAGAGCATACGTTAAGATGGTACATTGGACTCACCTTGGAGTAGTTTCAGCATAAAGAAATTCAAGGCTGTTGATAAGAAGAATTGAATATAATGCAAGTGGTCTCTCTAACCGATCAAATTTTTAGATCAAGCGTTTGAAAATGGTATCAAAGTAGGCAAAGGTGAAAGATTCAACTTAAACTTTTAGGCTTTGATCGGGGAAGGGAAGCATCAGGCCTACACGTAGGGAGCGTTAAAGACAAGATAATTTATATAGAAGCAGCCCTCTTTAACAGCTTAAGCCTTCATATGAAATGGTAATTAAAAATATAGACCAAATACAGTCATTTTAGTCATGGAAGGAACAAGAATGATAGTTGAGTTGGCTAAAGAATTATGACATTGTCATTAAGTATTGAAGTTCAATTACTCTAATAAGGACTGATAACTGAAGGAGCTGTATGCATCACATAACTAAACAGGTAATAACTTGGTCTTAGGTGATTGTGTGATATCTATAAGGTAGAAAAGTTATTGATTAACTACCTGGGCATTTTGATTCTTACTGTTAGGAAGGACAAAAAGTCTTCAGATCAATGCAACACTTATATGAATATTAATATAGATAATCTGCATGCTAGAATGACTCATATTAGAAATGAGTATCTCATAAGTGGTGGTGGCACAATGATGTTAGTAGAACAAAAACACTGTGGGCTAGGACATATCTCGCAAAGAATACTCCGTTCAAAATAGTAATGCAATTTAAAGTAAAAACTCTATAAATTAATAGTCGATAAATTATTAAACTCTCTAAAATAATATCTTTTCCAGGTCCGAACTTGGCCATTTTGCTATATTTATAATTTCAATAAATTAATAAGATAATAATTTTTCGAGAGACCATTATATAAATCTATGGTCCCATCAATACCAAACACATATTCTTCTTTTAAAAAAAATGCACACTTTCCAATAATCTTCTTTACTTTCTCACCACACATTCTCCTATAAATCTAATTCTTCTTTACATAAAGCTCCCAAGAGCAAGCTCTAAAATATGATTCTACAGTTTATTTTTCCCCTTGAAATTTAAATCTAGCTAGATATCATCTCTAACTTTCGTCACTGCATCCAAAAGTTCAAGTGTTGCGTTCTCGAGCTACAACCAAAACTTGCAAAGAGTTGTTGACGCTATGAGTGCTTCCTTCCGCATACTTGGCTCCAGAGGTACTGTGTCATCCTCAGCTTCATCCTCAACAGGATTTTCAATGTCGCTAGCCACAATTTCTTCTAAGATTTGGACCTCTGAACATGCATCATTTTCACCCGGATTATCCAATGGGTGATTGACATCCATTTTATTTTGGTAACCGAGATTATTTTTTATATTAATTCAAGGAATATGATACATACATTAGTGAAATACAATGATTTTTTATGTAATTAAACTTATGTTTGCTGAATCAGAAAAGCAATCTTTAAATTAATAAATTATTAATTTATCAATTACTTAATACCTATCTAAATTAATAAAATTTCATGGTCCCAATATGATTAATTTACAGAGGTTTTACTGTAATTAAAATAAGTAAGAAAATTATGAATGAACCCGCATTACAAGAAAGATTATCGTAAAAGATTTGATTTCAGGGGATCCTTTTTCGTGGCTTGGACTGAATGAATGGCCCATCTCCCCAATATGGACATCGTGAAATTGAGCTGCTTCATGAAGACGCAGAGAGGTAACAGCTAGAAGATGAGGCATATACAGCAACAGCGACACTAATGTGCAAAAATCAACACTAAAAATCCCTCTTTCAATGCCTAAACACTTCAATAATTATTAAGAGAAGCGGAACATGTCAGCAATTGAAAAGCACATGTACAATGAGGCAAAACAAATAATCCCATTCCTTAATAAAATTTCCCACTCAATTATATATTTCTCAAATAATCAAGATCGGTATCTAATAAAATCGAGACAGATAATAAGCCATGAACATGTTTGCTCATCATACAAATTCATATATTACTGCACATTTGAATATGCCACACAGTACTCTCCATGTTACATTTGGTTTACTTCAGAAGAGTTCGCTCAACAGCAAACTTAAAATGTTCCACAAAAATATTGGTACACTTAGAGCCACAGAAAGAGGTATTTTGGGAAAAGACAACTCTCAGTCCCAAAGTGGCGTAGAGAGATTCAGCGTATGTTGAACTGGAACATGTTTAATGCAGATAAGGGGTCAAAGTGAAGCAATTCATAAACAGATAGTTTACTGGCACCTGGGACTATTAGAAAGCTAAAGAAGATAAAACAATAAATCAGAACAAAAATTCTTACTCCAGAAGAACCCAGAGAGAGAGAGAGAGTCTGAAGAAGCCAAAGTTAGAGGGAGTCTTATTCCACAATCAACTGATTCAATTCTAATGCAATCTCAGTCTCAGTCCTCTTACGTTGGGTTTAAGTTAACCTAATTTAAGTAGGAAACTAAAGGAACAAAGCACAAAGTCAGTCAAACTAAAAAATTTCGATAAACTGAAATAAACTAATCTGAACTTTGTAAAGTCTCAATAACCATATCTAACAGGCTCTCCATCAGAAGCTCAACAAAATCTATCTGTCCAGAAAAACACTCAGAGGCTACATTTGAAGAAAAATAGTTGAATCACATCAGATTTACATATGTAGCCATGTTATAATATTGATTATAATTACATTTAGCAAATACAAGATCATTCCACGAAACATTTACTAGAGCATCAACAACAATTCAAAGTGCAAATTTCAAACTCAACTTGGACCCTTGATCATGTGACATTCTTGCCCAATGGAGTTGACAGAAAATATTAACATGGAAATAAAATAGAGTTTCTGATCTGGGCGGTTTAGCAATTGGGTAAAAGAAGAGGGTAAGTAAAGAATTAGGTTGCATGTTGTGGATTCTATGAACCAAGTGAAGGGCGGGAAAAAGGGGAAAGAAAAAGAAAAAAGAACCAACCATGTACTTGGAGGGTAAGCGCAATCTGTTTCATATGCATGTTTGGAAGATTGAGTAATCTTTTTAGGTTGATTCAGTCGAGTTTATAAAGAAGACCCACCAAAATTCTGTTGAATCCTTAAGGTCAGATTTAAATCATAATTAGTGTTTGATGGTGGATCTGACGTCAATCAGTAGAGTATCTCAAATCTCAGATCCACAAAAATCACAGAGAGGTGTCAATTCATAAACTGATACTATCCTAAATATTATTCATAACTCCCTCACAAAATCTTTATTTATTCTCTATTTTTATTGAATATGTTATATAATGTTCCTTTAGTGCTAATCTTCAAAATCAAATCCACATTTCAATTCAAATATGAGATTTTAATAGGATTATAAGAAATTCTAGTATCATAAAAATGAGGTCTATGGGCTCATTTATGAGAAAATTAAAGAAATAAGAGTTCAAGCTAGGTAAAACCAGACAGAGTAAAGTGTAAAAATACACTTTACTAATAATTTATGTAATTACTTGGAGAAGAGCACCTAGGAGAAAATGTGCAACCTTCACGGATATGCCAACTCAATCCCCTTGAACAAATTATTTCCCAAAAACCGAACACGCAGAACTATTTCACTATCATCTCACAATAACAACCTAAGTGCAACCAAATGTCCAACTGAAACACACCAAACACCAAGTTCTTGGGCTAAAAGTTAGAACTAAACTTCAAAACTGAACAATTTTTCAAGATCGCCCAATCAAAAGTCTATCGTTAGCTTTAGCATGGTATAGAACGAATCCTCTAACACATTTGCGATAGACTAATTAGGCAAACGTGTTTCACTTTGTTCACAACCAAGCAAAGAAATATGGAGGTTCTAGAAGCTATAGGTTACCAAAAAGACAAGCAATTTACAGGAATGCGATGATAATTCTGCTAAAGTTTCTTGGAACATACTTTTGATGTATATGCTCCACTGCTTGTTCAGCAATCAGTTCATGGCAAGTCAAGATGTCTTGAATCAGTTCATTAACTGCCTCGATGACATTATGCTTGAGCTTCCGACTCATCAAATTCTTATCAGCAGCTGAAGGAAATAGAAGAGTAATCTTCAACATAAGACACTAAAATTAAACATGGTAGATAAACAATTTTAAAAAGTATTTCTCTTCCATGCTACCAAAATTCATGAACGACCAAGATACCTCCTCAACCACCTTAGCCACATCTATTGGGAGAAAATCTAATGTGCAAGTCCCAGATGATCAATAAACTCAAGGGATAAATACCATATCTAGGAACTAGTTATAGAAGATTGATAATGCTTAAGAACATACATTTGCTTTTTCCTTCAGAGTCACCCCCAGAAGAAGATGGCTGAGGCACAGCTGTTGAGTGAGGCATGAGATCGGAAGAGTCTGCAAAGAAGGTGGTCTCAGGGCACTTCTAGCAGCAGCAGCTACAGCAGCTGCTGAAAGAGCTGGATGATCATCTTGATCCACATCATCTTCGTTGTCACTTTCACCTGACAAACTTAATCCGCCAACAGCCGCTGTAGTGAGAGAAACATATTCTTCACGTACGATATGTAGAACACGTCTCACAATATTGCCGACGGCTAACTCTGAATTGTCAAGAATGGAAAATTGAAATTACAACGCAGATAAAGGAAATACTTGATATTCAAAGAGTTGAAAACAGCGTCCAGACAATACCCAGACAGTAACATGTATTCATTTTTTCAGGCTTTTATAAGTGAGCTTCAAGTGGTTTCACTCAAGAGAAACCTTTTATGGATCCTTCCAGGGCCGGTCCTTCCATTAGGCGGGTGAGGCGGCTGCCTCAGGCCCAACCTCATAAAGGGCCCCATTTTTTTGGTTATAACCCCACGGCTCATGTTCAAAAAGGCGTAAAATTTTATGTTATGGGGCCCCTTGGATTTTTTTTTTTTTTTTGTTATAGCCCAACGACTCGTGCAAAAGGCCTAAAATTTTACATTCTGAGGTCCTTTGATTAGATTTTAAAAGCCCGCTGGCGTTGCAACTCGATGTTATTCGGGCCAATCTTTTTGTAGATCACAAATCAAGAGTTGTCAATTTTAACAACCAATGTGGGATCCTAAAAGGCTCAAACAAGATATGCCAGGAACCCTAAATTCTTTAACGTCTTCTTCACTTTCTGCTTCAAATATCAATAAAGATGATGTTTAATGTTTTATGTTTATTGGTTTACTTTAAGATTAAGGGCTTTTTGGATTGGCTAGTGATGGATTCAGATATTAGCATAATTTATGAAGAGCTCTTAAAGGTCATAATAAAATTTAAAAAAAAAAAGAAATTTAGTGTTAAAAAAAAAAATTCAGGGGCGCTGCCCCCTTCCAACTCCTGGGTCTATCCCTGCATTACTCGTTATGGGGTCCAATTTTTTGGAGTTTGCCTAGGGCCCCATTGATGACAGGACCAGCACTGGATCCTTCCACAGATACTTTGTGAGAAAATCCTCAAGATGTTATATCCCCATGTTAATGACATACTATAATAAGTGAAGTCACCAAGATTCTCTCTTAAGAGTCTTCATCAAAAGGCAATCATACTCAATGATCCTTAGTAGAAGAAATCATAAAATAAAAGAAAAGGAAACATATTTCACACAACTCAGAACGTACACATGATACATGTAAATTTTATGAACAATTTGAACAATGAAGCATTCCAATACCCTGTGTATCAAGGCCCATTTATACTCCGTCTCAAATCATCCAAGTCATTCGTGTTTAGTCAAGCCTTTGCCGTATCTTGTGCAAGAAAAATTAGTGAAAATATTTTGGAGGTTGGTCATACTTCATTTCTGACAGTTGTTTACTCAAAGCACCTTTGTTTGCCTATACCAATTACAGTAGTCATTGCCTGGCCTATGCATATTTATGTAATCAAATACAAATACCAACAAGCTTTGAAAAAACATCAGAGAATGGAACATCACCAGGCACTCCAAACAAGCTAGCTATAAGCAAAATTCACTAACTAGTAAATCATCCTAAGATTTTACACAATCAAATGTAAAGTTAGATAAATTATTGTCGAGATCTAATTACTAGTTTCTTACAATAAATCCCAGATGCTTGACCACCCATTTAGAAGAAGCATTCAAACACTCAGTAATCCCGTTGAACAAAAACCAGGGAAAAATTATGTTCGAGTGAATCGTGTCAAGCATCATTAGTCAAATGGTTTCATCACATCAGGAAATTTTTCTAGAAATAAGAAATTTGAAGAATTTCATACCGACAGGATTAGCAGCTATTAGCTCCTCTCCTACAGCTTTAACGGCGTCAATGAGAGCACTCGCCTGGTTAGTGTGGGGCAGTCTTTTCTGCGATATGTACGACCGGAGCACCTCAGCCGTCAACTTCGCCGTTGCCTTCGACCCCTCAATTTTACTGTAAAAAAATTCAGAGACCAAAAGAGAGAAAAAAATTAAGTGCCAACGTAATGGTAATAACGATACTTACACTGCTATAATAATAATAATAGAAATGTGAAAAATCATACCGCTTTTTCAGCTTCATTAAGAAATCATTCACAAGTGAATTCACCTCCGGCATGATTTCTGAAGAAATTCACCCGAACAAGTGCTTTTTCTATCTTTTGCTGTGGAATTGTGGAATTTATTGTGGGGGGGGAGAGCAGATTAGGGGTTTTAGGTTACTGGGTATTATTAATGGGAAAAATCGAGAAGGCAATTGGACTATTTATCTTTTATTCTATGGGCTTAGCGCGCCAGAGTGCGAATATTTCGGAGGCCGTCGAAGGTGGTGTTTCAGGGGTTCAATGACAAAGGGAGCCTTAATGGCTTAATGGGTGAGAATTGAGATACGAGTTTAGAGTTGCGTTGAATCGGCCAGGACGAAAAAGATTCGTGTGGGTTGTTGAGTCGCGACGAACTGAGTCGAGAGAAGGCGAACCCAGTCGAGTTGGAATTATTATTATTATTATTATTCTATATGGACAAAAAAAAAAAAACAAAGTTAGTAACAAAAATAACAAGCAGCTCACGTAATTGAGATTGATAAAAATGTGATGTGATGTATTAGAAAACAGAATATTACCATATGTCAGTTTTATTTAAGTTTTTCTATATCTTTTTATTCTTGTAGCACAACTCTATTATAATTATATACTCACAATGTTTGGCAATAATTTAAAATTTGTCTCGATTTGTCAACCAATTTAAATTTCAACTTTTAGAGACATGACAACACTACATTTAACTACATATTTGACATGATGTGAGATTACACATCATTTTAATTATTACCTCCATATGACACAATTACATCTCGACATTTATACAATATTTGAATTTTAAATTTATTTAAAAATTCATCTAAATTTAAATGGTTACCAAACAGACCAATTATATATATCGTTGCTTCTCCGTGGTAAATCAACTGTAGATTTAATTGAAAGAATCAAAGATGACAACAGTAGTGGGAGAAAAGTTTAAAATTATCACATTAGATATATATGTAGCAGGCGATTATTGGACAACTCACAAAATTTTTTAATTAATATTTATTTTTCTAGATTTTTTTTAAAAGATTTTTCTAGATGTTAGTAATCAATAAAATCAATTGTGACTTTATTAAACTAAGAGCATTCAAAGCATTCACATTAATGTTGTTAAATTTCGATATCCACATAAGAAAAAAATGTATTTTAAATTGTTACTAAATGACACATATGCAAGTTAAATTTAACAACTATTAAAGTATCACATTGATAATGTTAAACAAAATTACTAAAATCTATTCAAGTCTAAGTGGGTCTCATTATTGTCAAAAGTTATTAATCATACTTGATTAAATAAATAAAAAAAATTTTGAAGATATTAAATTCTAACAAAGTATTAAAATTACTGTTAAAATTAAAAATAAAGTTAACAACTCACTCAAAAAAATTGTTTTAACAGTTTCCTTAACAACACCAATATATGTAATTTTTTGAACTATTAACTAATAACTTCACTAAAAACTTAATTTAATACTACCAAGAATATCCACATTGATAGTGTTAAAATTAACTATACACCTATACAAGAAGTTGAGTTTTGAGTAAATGTTAAAAGACATCTAAATAAGTTAAATTTAAGTATTAATTTGTGTTACATTAGTGATTCTAACTAAAGAGTGTTAAATTTAATTATCAACTCATAAGTCAAAAGGTAGCCCAGTTCCAATTTAATTAAAATAAAAAAAAAAGAAGAAACAATACTACATAAAATATTAAGTTTATTGTTAACTTTAACAACAAAACTAACAACTTGCTAAATTAAATGCTTTTAACAAATACTTTAACATTATCAATGTAGGTTTTTTTTTGAGTTGTTAATTAACAACTCCACTAACAACCTAATTTAACACTACTAACGTAGATACTCTAATATGGATGCTCTCACATTAGTAGTGTTAAATTAAGTTGCTAGTGATGTTTGTTAGTTATTAACTCAAAAAATTACCTACATTGGTAGTGTTAATAAAGTTGTTAAAAAAATCTTTTTTAATTAGTTGTTAAATTTGTTTTTGACTTTAACAACAATTTTAACAACTTTACTAGAATTTAATTGTTTTTAAAAGTTTGACCAATAATATTTTTAAAGATAATATGGCACATTTAGACTTGAGTAGATTTTAGTGATTCTATTTAACACGTCCAATATAGCACTTTAATAGTTGTTAAATTTAACTTTTATATATGGCATTTGACAAGAATTTAAAAATGCTCTTTTACTTATATGGATAGTTAAAGTTAACAACACTAATGTATATGTTCTAAGAAATAAGTACTGAAAGATGTAGTTATTAAATTATAGAGAGTTTATAGGGAGTAGATTGACTCCCTTAAATTGGAAGAATTACCTCACTCTTTACCTTTAAAAACAAAAAAGTTAAATAAAAAATCCATTCAATATTAGCGAGATCATACAATGAAGAGGGCTCAAGAAGCGGAGGAGCCTCGTCCCAAATCATAGAGGTTACATAAGAAAATGATTGCCTAGCTAACTCATGCGCCGATGTATTCACTTGACGTCTAATAAACAAAACTTTATAACCAGGGTGGAGCCAATTCAGGACCACTGACCGCATTGGATTTTGGGGAAAGAAATTTTAGCTTAGAAGATTGAGTCGCCGTGAAAACGTTCAAAGGAGCTTTTGGGTTTTTTGTGTGAGCGAAAATGGCGCAAGGAACGGGGGAAGGAGATGATATGTGTTTTTAAGTGAAATTACTTTATTATCCTTACTTTTGACCTTTAGAGCATGATTAGTGTTGGGGGTAAAAACCTAAATTTAAGTTTTTACCCCTAACAAAATCAAATTATGTACGGGAGAAGAGGGAAAAGGCCATTTGTGAGGAGGGGGATTTAGCCCCTCTTTTACCTCCCCACATTTCATTCTATTTAACCCCTCTTTTACCTTTTTTCACCCTCCCCACGTCATTCCTTAATATAATATATAATAAATTTTAAAAAAATTAATATTATGTAAAAAATTAAATATAAATTATATGGCAAAAAAAAAAGACAAAATAATGTATAAAAAATTTTTTAAAAATAAACAAAATCTTTTAATATATTTTTCTCCAAGTTTTTCCCCTACACATTATTTGAAAATAGGTTTTTTCCTTATAGTTTTTTCCCTTTGGTTATTTTCTCCTTAATTTTTTTCGCTTAACATTAATCTTGCTCTTATAGGTTGGGAAAGTAGGGTGATTGTTGGCCCAAACAACTATTTCAACTTTCAAAAACGATTTTGTTTCCCAAAAAAAAAAAATTTTCAAAAACGATTTTAAGTTTGCTTGAAATTCATGTTTAATTTTTTTTGTACCATTTTTTTTTGTAAGCTAACTAGTGGATTAGTAAAATAATTAAAAGAAAAAAACATTATTTATAGCCAGTGTATATTTTTTGGCGAGTATCCTACGTGTATATTAATTCACTTAATCTTGCATAGTTAATTTTATATCAAAAATTTTAATGCTAATTCAACTTGCCTCCAACTCAAATGAAATTCCAAATTTCTCTTAATTCGTTTAACCTTTTCACTTTCGACTTCAATGTTTTAAAATAGTTGTCATCCTATTTTCAACTATTAATCTAATCACTACCATACATCAAAATAAGCTAAGCTACTATGCTAATCGCTAAAATACAACTAACTACGCTATTGTATTAGAAATTCTACTGACATGCAGCAATATTTCAACGTTGACCGACCGCACTTACACAAAATTTTGGCTCTGCCACTGTTTATAACCCATATTTTCACTCAAAAGCGTCTTACACTTTATTGTAGTGCCACTTTAAATGATTATACTATTTTCTAATAAAGTTTAAGTAGTTGCAAAAATTAAAGCTTAAAATTGTAAGCAATATTTAATTAAAATCAGGAGAAAAAATAGTTAGAAATTATCTTTATAAAATGGACAAATAACGGGTTAATTTCACAAAAGCTCCTCAACCTTTGAGTTAAAAATCGGTTTCATCCTTAACATTTTTTTTGCTCTCCTGGGTCCCCAACCTTTTATAAATACACATGATAGGTCTATTTTGACACTATTCCCTCAACTTTTCATGGAAAATGACGGTTATACCATTTTAACTTTTTAATTTTATAAATAAAACATTTTAAAATATTAAAAATAATAAAAAATAAAGGGGAAAAAAGGAAAACACCCCACCCACCCCACCCCACCCCACCCCACCCAGCATCTCCTCTCAACTTGCTGTCGGAAATGGCGGCAAAGGCGGGGCGAAAGGGATTCACCCCCCATTTCTTGCCGAAAACGACAGGAAATTAGGGGACTCATCCCCTCCAAAAACGACAGGAAATGACAGCAGCGTTTTTTATGCCCGAAATGGCAGCAAATGAGGGGTTTCCCCCATTGGCGGCCGGAAACGACGGTCTTTGTTACCGTTTCCAGCAGCAAGTTGAGAGGGAGGGAGGGTGGGGTGCGGTGGGGTGGGGTTGGGTTGGGGTGTGGGTTTTTTTTTATTTTTTTATTATTTTTAATATTTTTAAATATTTTGTTTATAAAATTAAAAAGTTAAAAAACTATAACCATCATTTTCCATGAAAAATTAAGGGAATAGTGTCAAAATAGATTTATTGTGCGCATTTATGAAAAATTGGGGATTCAGGAGAGCAGAAAAAAAAGTTGAAGATGAAACTGATTTTTTAACTAAAAAATTGAGGACCTTTTATGAAATTAACCTGTAATTTATTAAGAACAATCATGAGTACTTGGTTCCTTTGTAGTTGAAGAAGTACAATCAAAGGACTCACCATCCAGTCATGTGTCTCTTGCGATTTCCATCCATCACTATTTGTTAATCTCTCAAACAATCTTTTATAAAATAGAGTAAATTCATCGTCTTATCTTTAAACTAGTTTTTCTTAATCACAAAATACAGTCGGGTAAAATTGTGAACTTATGCCGTTTTATAAAAGTTTACCTAAAAGTAGTATTTTCCTTCCAACAACACTCAGCAGCTGCACTTGCCAAATCCACCATGCAAAACCACCTAAAGCTTAAAACATATATGGTAACTGATATGCACAAATGGAAAAAATTCTGGTACTTCAGGAGTACTGAACTCGGTACTTCTAACTAATTATGAACTCGTATATAGATTCAAAAGACTTAATTTGTTATTTAATTTAGGCCCTTAATCTCACATGTGAGTTGTTGTTTGGTCAATAGTACTGAGTGTTCAGTACTCTTAGAATACCATAATTTTTTTCGTACACAAGCATGTATGGTGTTCACTAATTGTGATGATGACTCGACACATGCACCTCCAAGAAATAGGACCAGCATCATACTCATAATATACAGCATGAATTCATAATTAATTTGCATATGGTCAATCTCATCTCATAACATTAATACTAACTAATTTACCAGTCTCTAGCATGATTCAATAGTTCACAGTATGTTCGTTTCAAAAAAAAAAAAAGTTCACAATATGTTCAACGTAGGCTCAACTTGAGCAAAAGACAACAAAGGCTTACAAATATAAATGTGGTTTGACATTTCTTATAACCGCATGGTATTAATGATGCATTTATTATATTTTTTATGAATTATTCTACTTGTACAAAATATATGTATACTGTACATAATCTTCTACAAACGCCCATGTGATCAACTCTTAGGAGGCTTGATTTTCATTAAGAATTTATAAAATTGTGCGGGCCCTTAAAGCGGATAAAATGTTGCGGTTGACACAATCACACGTCAACAGTATACATAGAAAAACTCATATTTTATCAGTTGGCCACAAGGGTAAAACATCACAAGAGACACTATCTTGAGTGGTATATTTATTTGATAACAAATGAATACAGCATGCACTATATATACACATACACAGAGAGAGAGAGAGAAAGAGGAATCACAATCAATCACCAGTTATATACCATAATGTTACGATATCTTTACAGGCTCATGCATTAGGTGCCCAACAGTAGTGTGTGACGGATACATGGTGTCACTTGTTTTACATATTAAAAAAAAAAGATAATACTAGTAATCATTCAGGTGATTTTTTATAAAAATAGGATAAATTCACAATTTTATCCATGTATCGTGTAATTAGGAAAAAACATTTTAAGGATAAAATAGTGAAACTATTCTATTTTATAAAAGATTATTTGAATAATTACTCACAAATAACATGACTCAAAAAAATTGGCACAAAATCACATTCAAGACGAATTATTTGATTAATGCCAGTGGCTTGAACTTCAACACATATATACAAGTACAAATATCAAAATTTTAACTATGTCATACCTGCCACAGATATTGCTAATGATTAGCTATATATAAAATAATATATCATTCCAACCATGAAAAGACTGATGTCTTTCATAGCCATAATATATAAAGTCAAATTACACTATTATTACATCTGAAAGTAAGAAAAAAAAAGAAGGCATTAGGCACCATCGTCATTCACACGAAATGTTCAAAATTTTCAACAAAATAGTGCTTTCTATATGAAAATTTTTATTTAAATCAGTTTTCAAGATTATATTTATTTGATCCATGGTCTGATTTGATTCATTTCACATTTTTGTTCATGTCATTTCACATTTGACTATAACCAGTTGTTAAAGTGTACCAAAAAAAAAAAAGGAAAATAAAACCAGAAGAAGTCGTTAGTAGGCTTAGATATTGTAGTGGTTAACCATTACAGAATTATAATACTAGTATTGAACTTGTCCTAAAAAGTAAAACCTAGAAATATAAACCCAGGTCAATTCTCACTATCAACCCCAAACTTTTCATATTTTTGCATTTTTGGTCTTTAACATTTAGAAATATTTACATTTTTACTATCAATTCTCACATTTTTAGCTTTATTTACTCTTTTTAATAAAAGATAACTATAATATCCTCTAATTGCTAAC
>CAVNYN010288720.1:0-38540 GCA_963692815.1 Nyctanthes arbor-tristis | reverse complement strand
TACATCTTGAAGCCTTTAAAAATCTATTCTTTCATGAACACACATAAGAACACCACTTCAAACTGCTGATTGAATTCCAGAAATTACTTAGAAACACTTCAATTATCTAATGAGCCTCTGCTTCAGATACTATATATGAAAGCAAATCGGTATTTGTCAGTTAAGTTTCCATCTAGTGGATGCTATTGGAAAATGAAAGAGACTTTTGAATTGAAGTCAGTCCTCCCCATCTATCAGAAAAAGGAATGAAGACATCTTGTTCAGTTCCTCAGAACAGAAGTCATCAAAAAGACCTCATAAGACATGATACCAAGCAGATACTCAGTATGGATCTCCATTTCCAGGTTCCATGGTTTAATGTTTAGGTGGGGAATTAAGGAATTGCCGAAATTCTAAGTCTTGAAGTTTGATCATAGAAGTGAAAAAGCTTAAACATCTAGCTGTGATGTCCAGACACATGACTTCACTAGCACGCCCTGTATACCTATTAGACTAATAACTTGAACAAAGGATAAATACGTAACATGTCAAGAAACATGACTTCACTAGTACGCCCTATATACCTATTAGACTAATAAACTGAAGAAAGGATAAATGAGTCACATTTCCGTACTGAAACAAATAAATCTGTTGAAGAAAAGGGATTGTTCATGGTTCGTCAATCTAATCAAGCAGAACAACCAAATGCATTGATTATTTATGAGAAAGCATTTACGTACCGTGGATGATGGGAAGTAATAGCCCTTAGCTCTCTGAGAGGCCCTGCTTCCCGTGGATACACACTGGTATCTAATACATACTTCACAATAGAGAATACACATTAACTACTTATGCACTTAACAAAACAAGAGCAAAAAAGGAAAAGAAAAGGGGAAAAACAACTATTATTCTATGAAATTAAGATTACTTGGTATAATCCAGGAGTATGCAATAATCCTTTGCTACTAATATCTATAGACTTCAGTTTCCCTTCCATCGCCTTTTATCAACACCACCTGAGAGGAAATAAACAAAATCTTGGGAAGAATTACATCACCAATATAAACCCTAAGCAAATCATAAGTATATTAAATAAGAATGACAGGGACGGAAATCAAACCTCGTCGACCTGCTGAAAAAAAAGTTCAGTGGATGCATAAAAAGTTTTTCTTTCCCCCTTCCTTTTCATTACTATAATCTATTATCAAATAACACTCATACTGGAAACTAAATAAGGGGCTCTTAGAGTTGTCTTTTTCTTGAAATAGATACATCAAATAATCCTTCAGATTTTATTCAAAAAATTCCAGTTGAATCATCAATTTCTATGAAATTCATAAATAAATATGATGATCAGAAATCAAAATTAACAAAAAGCACACCTTGTGTGTGGGCATAATATCTGAGACAACTAAAATCTTAAACGATTTAAGGAGCAAAGATGACAGATTCAGAGAGGGGGAAAGAGATGTACCTTGTCAACTGTCAGTCCAGAATCAAGGAAGCGAGGGTTGAATAGTGCAACTCTACAAGGCGAAAATTTTAAGTTGGAGGATCTATACAATAATAATAATAATAATAATAATAATAATAATAATAATAATAATAATAATAATAATCTCTAACGCTGCACTTTCCACGTTTTATAACTCTTCTAAGAAAAGAACGTCCTCTCTTACCGAGGACGTTCTTAGTTGGCAAGTGATTTGGAAACAGGTTTGGGCCCGTGTGTGAAATGTTAGGCTGAATCATCTTTCTCCCAATTTTAAAACAGTCCCACCAACCACAATACACCTCCATCCCCAAAAAAAAAAAAAAAAAAAAAAGAAAAACTAGAAGCGTCCCCTCCTTTCACTGCAAATAGGGTGGGTGTCTAAATTGAGAAACTGAAAAACCAAACCGAACCATTTTGTTTTTTGAGATTCCGGGTCGGTTGGCGGCCCAAATAATGCCAAACCGACTCCAACCAGTTCGGTCTGCAGGTTGGGCCAGCTAACTGAATCAGGTAGACCGGTTCAGTTAAAACCGAATAAAAATTTTTTTTTTTTAACTTGTTCAGAATCAGAACTACAACGTATAACATTACTGCCTTAGTGTGATTCACATTATCTCCATCTATCACTTTCTCCAATTTACAAGCCAGAGAATCAAAATTAGATTTGGTACACAACCATAATTTTGTTCAATTGTTGGCACACTCAATTTACAATTCTTTTTGCCGCCAGTGAGTTCAACACACTCAATTTACAACATCCAAAAGAAGCTACAAAAAAAGAAGAAGGATTGGGGCCTTATGTCTCTCCATCTTCTTCTTTTCTGTCCTTTTCGTCACTGCTGTTGCTCCCTTCGTCTCGTTTCGCTTCTGCCGCTGCTAACGTGTCCTCCGCATCCGTCACTGCTGCTACGTCTCGGCCTCCGCCACCGCTGCTGCTACGCCTCCACGGCCTGAGATTCTCTCATCTCTCTCTAAAATTATCTGAAACCCTAAATTCCTAATGTTCCAGCCCAATCTCTCTTTAAGTAATAAGAATGAGGCCTAAATTGGGCCTAAAAAAGAACTGGGCCGATTTTTTAAAAAAAAAAAGAGAGAGAGAGAGAACCCGACTCGAAACCTGACTCAACCCAAACTGACCCATAACGGGTCAGTTTTGGTCAGGTTCCCATGCCCAACGGGTTCGGCTTGGTTTGGGATTTCCCAAACCGACGGCGTGTAGGGTAGGTTTGGGGTTGGGCTTAAACCCAACTCACCTAACCCAATGCCCACCCCTAGCTGCAAATCGAGTTTCTCTCTCCCCTCCCCCAATGGCCATAGTTCCCATCGGATAGCATGTCACCGAAAACTCTCCCAGTGCTCTGTGAAGAAACCCCTTATGACGAATTAATCAGCCTCTAGTCGAGAATCAGAGACGGTCAATGAAGCTCGAGGCGCTACCGCTACAATCCACCTTCACCGTCCACCAAACGCCATAAAGATTTCTCTCCTCTTTCTTTCAAACTCAAGGTAGGGATTCATGTTTTGTGTATTTGGATTTTTAGGTCTTTACCTTTTTCTAATTCAATTCAACTATGAAGAATATTGTATCAGTACAAAGGCTTTGATATGTAAAATTCTAGTTATTTTCTTGTTTCTGCTAAAGCTTGTTGAAGAATGAAAATTGGACATTTTCTTGTGGGATAATTCCTTAAATGACCCCCTTTGTATGAGATTTATACATAACGACATTCAAATATAGGGTTCTTTACATAATATTCTTTTAATAATTATTCATCATTTACACCTTTATAGAAAGAAATTGCAATATTACACTTCTTCATTGCAAAAAAACACCCCCCCGTATGAAAGCTGGAGGAAAAAATGGGGAAATTAATAAACATTAAAAAAAAAAATCAAAGAATCGGAATAATAAAAAAACGGATAATGAGGTAATATTATCTCCAGTAATCATGCAAACCATAAAATCAAAATCAATTACAACAGCTATATTCTTGTATCCATAAACTGAATATCCCTAAAATCACTCCTAACAATTCAAAACCACAAAAAGTTTTTTTTTTAATCCCAAAAAGTATATGCTATTTGTAATTTTTTTTTTTAATCCTAGAACATTAAAAAAATTACTTCGACTTGTAACTTGTCACTAATAAAGAGAGATTGTTACCAACAGCGTGCTTGGAAGATAAAACTTACAAATAAATCAGCAATTAACTGGTAAAATGTTACCAAAAAGTAAACAATGGTATGTTACCATTCAAAGTTATTGTTTACTATAAAAATATGTAATGAGTTTTTTAACCTAGAAAATATACGCTTTTTGCCATTTGTTTTTTGGTTTTTTGTATTACTTCTACTGGTTTTTTAAAAAAGAAAGTTAAAGAAAATGACTTAGTTAGTACTTTGTCAACAGTAAATTTTTTACGTTAGCAGATTTCATATGTTAAAAATAGTTTGTTACCAATTTAAAAGATAAAACTTGTTTTCAGAGACAACCTATTTAACAATTTGATGATGTTACCAGACACTTGTTATGGGAAAGTTAAAAATATTAGTGTTAACATGGTAAATGTTAGTTGATGGTTTAAACTGTGAACAGGGTAAGTAACAATTAAAAAAAAATTAAATTTGTCACTAAGTGTAAGTAACAATCAAAATGTAATTTGTGACTATGTCAACATGATGTTTTGTTAATAATAGTAGAATACTAGAAAATAATTTTCCAAGCGGAAGATAAAAGAATCCCCGGCAAGGGGTTTAACATATATTCAATAACCAAAAAAAAGGAACTCCCCATCAAATGCCAGAGCATCTAGCAGAAAAAGAATCCCCATCAAGGGGTAACATGTATACATAATAAAGGGGAAAAAAAAGAATAAGTAACATAAGGGCATAATAAATAGTAGAACATAAATTTAATATTAAAGGGGATAATTTTTGTACCATACAAAAAGATATCCACAAAAGATCCTTCATTCAAAAACCAACAAAAGCACAAAAGGCAATGGACATCATCATCGAGTAGCTTATTCTACTTTATTTAGAAACAAAAAAACATAGACCATAGAGTTCAACAAGGCCGACCAACTACTTTTCAACTCTGATCTTCACTTGTGTACTTATAGAGTTGAATGACCATATTCTTGCTAGCAGAGAGAGTATCAAAAGGGTTAGCCATCTGCTTAAGCCTGTTCATGAATGTATATCCTGCATACTTGATAACATGCATCCGGCAGTCGCCTCTGGTACCATAAAGTACAAAGTAAAAGAAGTAGAAAAAGTGAAAATTAAGTACATAACACAATTGAAAGAAAAAAAGCCAAAATATAAAACCAAAACGACGAGACATAGGCGGGGAAGACGAAAACAGTTAAAAGGAAAAGATTCAGTATAGTAACACATGGTAACATAATAGGGGAAAGCTAAATGTAGTAGCATAACAAGAATAGGAGAAACTAAGTTTAGTAATAGAAAGTAACAAACATGTTACACTAAATACCTTAACACAGATCAGTTAACCAAAAACCACAAACAGTAATAGATTAATAACACAAAAATACTAGGACACAAAAAAATGAATACCTAAATGAGTTTAGGCAAAAGAAAAGAAAAAAATAGCTGGGATAGCAAACAACCAGAACGAAGCAAAAGGAGGTAAAATGTAAAAGTAACATGGATAGCAAGTAATATAACCAATCAACAATTGGAGTAAGTTAGTTCCAGATTTACCGTAACAATGAAGTAAATGTCCAAATGAACTCCCAATAGCACCTAACTAAACAAGCAGGTCCAATTAACTTATCTACCCTTCCCTGCAGCTCTTGCTCATGAACTCCCCAACAATGCAGCAAATGAAACTATAAAAATGAATTCACAAATAAAAATGGGCAAAAAACCAACAATAAGGCATAAACGACAATACATATATGCAGAAAAAAGAAAAAGACTTTGAAAAAATGAAAAATTAACCAAAGGAAAATTGAGGGACACGTAGAAAACAAGGGGAAAAAAGCCAAACAATAATGAAAACCCACCAAAAAAAAAAAAGAGAAAAAACACAGAAACATACAACAGAAAGACCGCAGATTAAAACACAACCATAGAGAAAAAAAGGGAAAAAAATGCCAGAAACAACCCACCCAATAAGTAAAAACCTCATAATATAACCAAACCTTATAGCAGACGGGGAATGAAATCTGTTCTTTCTCTGCTTGTTTACTCCGTTTTACCATTCTTGGACTTGCAGTTAGATGAATAATTGTTACACCTCTTGAATGAACGATTCCTTGTTAGACACCATTGGTAGGATGAATAACAAGTAAATTGTTGTGGTAGTTATAAAAAGGGCCGATTGGTGTGGTGGTAATAAAAAGGGCCGATTGCTGTGACGGTGATGAAGAATGATGATGACGACAGATGATTACCAATATTCACCAGTGAAAAAAGAGGATAAAATTAAATGGTAGCAACAATTTAGGATTATACATTAATTATGATTAAAAGGTTCAAAAAAATGTAGTATGTTAATCTGGTAAGGAAAGAAATTTAAATGAACTTAATCAGTTACAAAGGTTGTTTATCTTTTGTTAAAAAAAATTAAAAAATCACATAAAATAGTAAAAAATTAAATAAAACGATGGTATAATTGCAACAATAAGTAGCATATATGCAATAAGTTTCATTGTATGAGGTATAAAATAAATACAGTTTAAAAAGGGGGTAGAATGTGTAATTTCCTCTTCAAATAGAATAAGAAATTTTTGGGAAAAAGGCCTACTTTCTTTAGTATAGGTGAAATGGATCAAATTATAGTAGTAATAATAATTTTGTTAAATTTATGAAAATTTGAAAATTTATCAAGCCAATACCAACGGCATATTTTTCAGGAAAAAAAGTGTCACACTTTTCAATAATATTTCTTTACATCTCCACCACATATTCTCTACAATTTTCTAGGGAAACGGATAGGGTTCCAAATTCAGAGTCCTATTTGTTTTAATAGCTGGACATTATATTCTCTTATCTCCTTTATATAAACCTCTAGAAAACAAGCCCTAACGAACTCATGGAGTAGTTTTTTCTTTTATTTTTTTTCAAAAGAAAGAAAATGACTAATGGAGTATTATTTATACTTGGTAAATATAAGGTTATTTTTACTAAAACACTATCCCAAGTTTTCGACTTTGACATAATTTTATCTATATTCTTTGTGTTTCCACCCATTTTGTTATCAATCTTTCAATTTCAGTACAATTTTGTCCTATTCTTTGTTTTTTTCCCTCTATTTTACTCATAATATTTCATAAATTCACCTGTTTTGTCATTCCAACAAATTGTCTGTTAAAATGGTTGGTTAGTAAGGGGTAAAATGAAAATAAAATTTAGGTAATCTTTCAAATTTGACACAATTTTGTCATCTTTTCTTCCCTATATGTTCATATATTACATTCTCAATGTCATGGTATATACCCGTATTCGCTCGGCACCTGTTTAGATAAAAAAACTTCATACTCGTAAGATGTGTACCCACCCCATATACCTTTTTTACCGGATAATACCCTGTTTTATTATGTCCAGGTACTACCCATAATACCTATTCATATGTTAGTCTAGTAAATAAAAGGATATAATAATTAAAATAGTATGATTTTAAGTAAATAAAATATAGAAACTCGATCTATTAAAAGTTATATTTAAAATTCATTATTAATTTTTTATCTTATATATTCGAACAAATTTCCTACAAAAATAGGAATATATAAAACTAATTAATAAAATTTGTACAATTGAAAATTAGAAAAAATTATAAGATAATGAGTTGAATTCAGTGTTAGATTCTTCAATTTCTATGAATTTTTTATCGTTTTGAGTTTGTATTATTATATGTGTGAAATTAATAAAAGATTTGATGAATATTTTTGTAGATAAACATACCCATTTATGTAGTTGTTTACTATTTTATTATTTAATTTATGTATTGTTAGAATTCTCTAGAATCCCTTTAACAACTAAAAATAAACAGAATATTCTAGCAACAAGTTTAGAATAATTTTTTATAAAGTATCTCACATAGAGAATTCTAGAGAATCAATTGTAGTCGTTAGATCAAATTGATCTAGACCATCCATTGTAAAGATGTGGAATTAGAAATAAGAGATTGATAACTCATTTAGAATTAACTATATGATAGCTCATATAAAATTGAACTGCGTTTTTGTCAATACAACATTTATATTATTCAGTTAGGCTAAAATTTCAATTAATTTAATAATTTTTTGTATAAATTTAAGGCTCAACTTAAATTTATTACATGATGATTTTGAGCTCATATATAGTATATGTAAAAATTTACTCTTACCCTTATTGTTTGCAAAACATGTGCAAAGCACTTGCATATTACTAGTTGTTTCAAGTGGCACAAGGCAAGATATATTGTTCATACAACAATTAATTTATCTTATTTATTCCGTTTCTGTAATGATATACTACTTTACTATTATGTGTTTTTATCTTAATTCCTTTTTATTCCTGCGTCATTATAACTTCAAAAAGATATTGGAATAACTAGTAGTGATAGAAGTGATTTGTATAGAGAAAAAGATAGAGAAAAGTAAAAAAGATGAGAGAAATAAAAAGAAATTTAAAAATAATGATAAAATAGTAGTTGAAGAGGTTAAAAAGAATATGTATTTTGAGACCTTACACCAAACACGAAGAGAGAAAATTAAGGAAAATTTTGTGTAAATAATAAGAGCGATTAAAAGAAAATAAATAAAATTATGGACGGCTCCATCCTACAGTTGTTTGCTCGACAAGTTGAATATATCATAATAATTTGGAGAAGCCACTCTACAGGCAATTTTCATCGGATGAAATCATCTAAACGCAAGATTTTTTACAAGTTGACTATAACATAATAAATTGGAAAAGTCACTCCGTAGGCAATCTTCATCGGATCAAATCATCCGAAAGCAAGATTTTTACAAGTTGAATATAACATAATAAATTGGAGAAGTCATTCTGTAGGCGATCTTTATCGAATCAAATCATCCAAATGCAAGATTTTTACAACTTGAATATACCATAATAAATTGGAGAAGTCCGCAGGCGATCCAAGTTACTTGGCCTATAAATATAGGTGTTTTTCATTTTCTTTGATGTACAAGAGTGACATGAGTCTTTGAGAGAAAAATTGGCGAGCCTAGCATCTTGCGAGTTTTTCGTTGTAACTCTTGGGGGTTGTATAAATGACAGAAAATTAGGTGCGGTAAAACGCGGGTATTTTTTTTGTAATACTTGGAGGTTGTGGGTTGGTAAGTGAAATTCTATATGATTGTAGCAACTTTAATCATATAGTGAAAAATTTTAATAGTCTGTAAATTTGTCTTTGTTTTTTTTTATTTTTCTTATTATCTTGTCAAATTCCTTGAACAAACGGTCCAGTAGGCATAATTAGGGAATTTGCCTTAATTCTCAAGAATGGTATTAGAGTGACAGGTTTTGTTCAAGGTGAAGCACAGGAAAGATATGACAAAATACAAAGTGGAGAAATTTGATGGCAGAATCAATTTTGGCTTCTACCAAGCACAAGTCAGGGATGTCTTGATTCAGTTTGGACTACATAAGGCTTTGAAGGGAAAGCCAAACCCGAGTTCTAAAAAAGAAAAATTAGTTGTTATCGGAGATGATGGTGGAGCTATCAAGCCCAATATAAATGGTGAAGATTGGGAAGAGTTGGATTTGAAAGCGGCAAGTATGATACGTCTTTATCTAGCTAAAAGCTCCTTGCAAATGTTAACGGAATATATTTAGCGAAGGAACTTTGGGAAAAACTTGAATAATTGTATCAAATAAAGAGGCTTTCAAATCCGTTGTATCTGAAAGAACAATTTCATTTTTTGTGAATGGATGAAGGTATGAAAATTTAATATTATCTCAGTGTTCTCAATGGCATCATTTCTGAACTGGAGTTCATTAGAGTTAAAGTTGAAGATGAGGATAAGGCAGTAAGGCTTATTTGGTCTCTTTCGGCGTCTTATGAGTACATCAAACCTATTTTGATGCATAGAAAAGAGATGGTGATTTTTGTAGAAGTCACGAGTTTCTCTGAAGAAATAGGTTAAGTGGTAGAAGTAATATTTCATCTGAAAACTCGTTGAATCTGACTCTGGAAAAAGAAAAGTATTTTATTGGAATTGTAGATTATCTAGCCACGTCAGAAGAGATTGCCCAAGAGACAGAGTAGGTTTGGTTATTAGCTCGAAGAATTTGGACAACTTGACTCTCCATGTGGAGAGTGATATACTATAAAGTAAGTGAGTACATTCTCATGGCATGTCGCTAGGTGTCATGGTATAAAGAGTTTTGGGCATTTTCTGTGTATTCAATTCAATCAGTAAATCAGCCTTTGTTACAGTATATATATGTACAATTGAGTGGATGCGAGTAATCTGTAAAAATCCCTAAAAATTGCAGAATGAATTTTCACAAAAGAAAATCAGAATAATGCGCAGGTGATGAAGGACAGATTCAGGTACAGGGCTTGTCCTTTTTTCAGTTGTGCTTCTCAACAGATAATAATAGAAACGTGCTTTGGCAATTGGTACTTTTGATAGTTGCTAAACAATTAATAAACTGTGTTTCTTTGTATTGCAACTTCTATTCTTTTGTAATTCTTCAGTTTCAGCTGCAGCTTCTCTTTTCCTAGTATCAAACTCAATCTGAATTTCAACTTCCCTTTTTAAACTAGATGGCGCCTTTGACACTCCAAGCTTACTCCTTAGATAACTAAAACTTGAATGAGAAAGAGATTTAGTTAGGATGTCTGTTGTTTGATCAGAAGAGGGCATATATTTCAGTTCCAAAGTTCTACCAATGATCTTGTCTCTTATGACGGGCACATCTAGCTCAATATGTTTTGTTCTAGCATGGTATACTGGATTGGAAGCTACTGCATTTGCACTTTGATTGTCACACTACAATACTAGAACAGATTGCCTTATCTTCAATTCAGAAAACAGAGATTATAACCAACTGATTTTTGAGGCAGCTAGAGCTAATGCTCTATATTTTGCTTTAGTGCTCGACCTTGCAACCAGTGTTTGTTTTTTTGAAAGCCAAACCCCCAGTGATCCTCCAACATTGGTACAATGTCCAGCTATAGATCTTCTATCATCTAGATAGGAAGCCCAGTCAGTATCTGAGAATGCTGTGATGTCTAGACTTTCATCTCTTTTAATCCATAATCTTTGATCAATTGTTCCCTTCAAATATCTAAGCAACCTTTTGACAGCTCTCCAATGTACATTAGTTGGTTGTTGAAGAAATTGACTCAGCTTATTCACTGTAAATGTTATGTCAGGTCTCGTATGAGCTAGGCATAGCAATCTCTCAATTGCACTTCTATAGACAGTAGGATTGACTAACTGCTTGCCATCAAGTTTTGAAGATGTTCTACCAACTTCCACAGGTGTTGTAGCAAGTTTCAGACCATCAAATTCAAATCTTTTTAACAAAATCTAATATGTATTTGGCTTGTGATAGATGTATCCCCTTGTCATGCCTACTAATCTCTATTCCCAGAAATTGATGTAATTCCCCAACATCCTTCAAGGCAAATTTTTCATTTAATTGTTGTATAAACTGCTGAATGCTCTTTTTACTGTTCCCTGCATAGATATGTCATCAACATAGATTAGTGCTCATATAACTTCATCCGTCTTGAATAGAATGAAAACTGAGTTGTCTGCTCTAGACTGTTTAAAACCCCACTACTGTAATGTTTTCTTAAGATTGTCAAACTAGGCTCTTGGAACTTGCCTTAAGCCATATAAGACTTTCTCCAGTTTATAGACATAGTTAGGTTTTTTAGTGTCAACAAAGCAACACATTGATGCATATACACCTCTTCAGTAAGTTTAACATTCAGAAAAGTATTATTGATATCAACTTACCTAACTTGCCATTCTTTAGAAACAGTAATACTAAGCACTACTTTGAGAGTTGCAGCCTTTAAAACTGGACTAAAGGTCTCTTTGAAATCAACTCTAGGTGTTTGTAGAAATCCTTTGGCAACTAATCTTGCCTTGAACCTTTCCATATTATACTTGGTTTTGAAGACCCATTTATTGCTTATCACTTTGTAATTTGGTTTGTGGGGTAACAGTTTCCAGGTTTTGTTCCTCATAAGGACCTCAAATTCATCCTTCATGGCATTTCTCCACACTATATTGTTTAATGCTTCATTAATAGTTGCAGGTTCCTGATTTTCCTTGGAATTTGGCCCATTGTCTCTCATAATTTTTCCAACGTAAATTTTTGGTTTGAATAGTCCAGCCTTGGCCCTAGTGATCATAGGATGTGCATTTCCAACATTTCTAGCTAAGTTGTGGCTTTCTGTTGCTTGATCAGATTCAGCATCAGGAAAGACATCTGTTTGTTGGGATGCTTGCTGAGAATTTATACCAGATTCAGTGCTTTCAGGTGTTTCACTATGAGTTGTGGACTGATTATTTGACAAATAAAAAGGAAGTGTGTTTACAGGCTGGGAGAGTTATTAGTATTGACTTGTGATTTTTTGTTTAGGAACCCTGTTTCAAAAGGAAAGCTTGACTCATCAAAGATAACATGTCTAGAAATGTAGATCTTCCCAGTTGAGCTAAGACAATTGAAGCCTTTATGCATGCCACTGTAACCAAGAAACACACACCTACTTGAGTGAAAACTAAACTTATGTTCTTCATATGTTCTCAAGCAATGATAACAACGACAACCAAATAGCTTCAATGAATTATAATCAACAGGTTTCTAATATAGGATTTTAAACGGTGTTTTATGGTTGAGTACAGGGGTTGGTAACCTGTTTATGATATAGGTAGCACTCGAGAAAGCTTCCTACCAATAGAAGAGTGGCATCTTGCTTGTGCTAATAAGGATAATCCCATTTCAGTTACATGTCTATGCTTTTTTTTATGCTCTTCTTTTTACACTGAGGTGTAAGGACACGTAACTCTTAAATTTAATTCTATGCCACACTTTTTAGCTAAAGCTTTAAGAGGTCTAAATTCACAATCCTAGTCACATTGCAAGTCCTTAGTTTTCCTTTCAAATTGGTTCTCAACTTGGTTTTTAAATTGGCTAAAAATATTTAAAACTTCATTCTTAGCTCTCATTGGGAAGATCTATGTATACCTAGAGTGATCATCAATGAACAACATATAGTATCTAAAGCCATTAGAAGATGAAATGGGTGCAGGACCCCATACATCACTGTACACAAGATCCAAAGGAAATTTTGCATGAGAACTAGAAGAGTTGAAGGGCAACGGATGAGATTTCCCAAGGTGGCATGCTTCACAAAAAGATTTCTCTTCATTGATGTTTGAAATTTGATTATATACTTGAGGAATCTTGGCAATTACAGATTGTGAAGGATGCCCTAACTTTCTATGCCAAGTTCTCCAGATTTCTCCTACATTCCTAGCTTCAACATTGAAAGAGTTAACAAGAAAACATGAAGGAAAAGACCCAAGTTGTAAACTACCATTTTTGAAGTTAACCTGGTATAAACCTTCATTAAGCTTCCCTTCCAATAGTATCTTCTACATTTGCGGATCCTTTACAAAGCAACAGTTAGCATAAAAGTCCACAAATACACTAGCTATTATCAGCTGTTAACTTTGCCACACTCAGTAAACTCTTCTTAATATCAGGAACAACAAATAAATCTTTCGCTTCGAGACATTTATGATGTGGAACACTAATTCTAATTGAACCAACATGTGAGATTTTTTAATTTTTTACTATCTCCAACCATGAGCCTGTTGTTGCCATTATAGTCTACTGCTCCTTGGAGGCACTGTTTAGAATCTGTCACATGATGATTGGCACCAGAATCTGCATACCAAGTAGGATCCACAATAGTATTTGGTGTTGCAATGAAGGTTGAGGATGATCCAATATGGTTTTGTGGATGATTGTACCCATTGTCACTTTCAATGTATCTGAAAAGGCACCTTGGTATAATGTGATTTGTTCTTCTACAAATCTGACAAGGCTCATTTAGTTTTTCCTTAGTTTAATTATTCCTTCCCTGATAGTTGTTATAGTTGTTACCTCCTTGATAGTTACCTCTACTTTTTCCTCTGCCTCTCCTGTATGAACCCCTGTTGGAAAATGTTCTTCCACCTCTATAGTTGTCTGAGTTGTATCTTTGTGTAACATCAACTTGAGGTTTGTCTATGTTGATTGAACCAAACCCATTTCTCACAGAATTCTGGTATTCCAATCTGCTCTTCAAAGGTCATGAGAATAGATTGAAGCTCTTGTCAAGTGGTGCTTTCTCTGTTGCTCACTTGCACCACAACGGATATATATTCATCATCTAGCCTATAAAGAGCTTGAGTGATTAGATTAGCCTTTGAGACAGTCTTCCCAGTGACCTTTAGATTATCTGCTATTTGCTTCAATGTGTTCAGATATTAATCCACTGTCATGCTCCCTTTCCTTGTTCTCTAGAATTCACTTGTAAGAAACACTATACGAGATTTGTTCAGACTCCATAACTTTCTTCAATTGCGCACCATAGCTTTCTAGATGTAGATGCCCTCATAACTCTTATAGCTACTTCCGTAGTCATAGCTGCATAGGGCCACCCAAGCAACAATTGGTCAGTGGCCATCCATTGTTGATATTCTGGATTCTGAGAGAGCTTAACAATCGTATCTTAGGTTTCACTAGCCTGATTTGTTGTTGCCAAGAACTCACTAGGACACACCTTTGTCCCTGTTATGAAACCCTCCAAGTTATGGCCTTTGATGATAGGCAAGATATTCCAAATGAGGTAGTTGTTTCTGTCAAGTTTGACCGCCAGTGACTGAGCTAAACTTACCCCAAAAGATGGGTAGCTGAAGAGTTGTGAAATAGTAACAGAGGTGTTTGAGGAACTCTGATTGCTCGAGGAATCGGCCATGGTAAGAGGCTCTGATACCAACAAAGAGTTTTGGAATTTTCTGTGTATTCAATTCAACCAGTAAATCAGCCTTTGTTACAGCACACACACACACACAATTGAGTAGATGAGAGTAATATGTAATAAATCCCTAAAAATGGCAGAATGAATTTTCATAAAAGGAAATTAGAATAGTGCGTAGGTGATGAAAGAGAGATTCAGGTACAGGGCTTGTCCTTTTCTTAATGGTCCTTCTCAGCAGATAATAATAGAAAGGTCCTTTGGCAATTGGCACTTTTGATAGTTGCTAAACAATTAATAAACTGTTTCTTTGTATTGCAACTTCTATTCTTTTCTAATTCTTCAATTTCAGATGTAGCTTCTCTTTTCCTTGTATCAAACTCAATCTGAATTTCAACTATAGTAAAGTATGTGTGTTATTTCTAATAGTTATATTTATAGACGGGAATTGTTTGAGAGAGTGTGTGGTTGTAATAATATCGATGACTGATGAGCTCTCTGAAAAGTTAACAAGAGAGTTACAGTACAAATAAATATCAACAAGTTTATTTTAATATTGAACTGATGAAATGCTTGGAATTTGATGTTAATTTTAAGTGATTATATATTTGTGGTGGAGTATGAGACTATCAGAGTATAACTGTTTTTCTTCAAGTAGGATTGAAGAAGAAATAGAGTTTATTTTGACACGGTTGAGATTGTTGACTGTGCTGTCAAAAATAATCTAAAATTGAAAAGAAAAGAAGAATTCTTTGAGGAAAAATAATCTAAATCATGGAAGGAATTTGTTACCCTCTTACTTAGCCTACAAATATAGGTATTTATCATCTTATTTGATGCAGAAAAGTGACGTTAGTCTTTGAAAGAAAAATTGGCCAGACTAGCATGTTATGAGTTTTTCCTTGTTAACTCTTTGAGAGTTGTTCAAAAGGTAGAAGATGCCGTAATTCAATTTTCATTGTATCAAATCATGGCCACAGAGAGTGAAGATGCCGTCCGCCGTAAGGCGGCGATAGCTGAGTACCGGAAGAAGCTCCTCAGCCACAAAGAACTCGAGTCTCGAGTTCGTACTGGTATGTCTCTTAAACCCTAGATCGGTTCTAATTTTTTATGTTTCCGCAATTTCTTCTATCAATAAATCACAGTATAACTAATTTTATGTTTTTTTTTTTTTTTGCATTTAGATAGCTGTAATTGGGTTCAAGTTGAACGTTTTTATGCGTATTCGATTTAAGTTATAGCAGTTGGAATTAGGTATCGCGCTGTTACTTTTGTTGAACTAAGATGAGTGGTTCACAAATGCACAGGGTACGATGGGCACGTGCCTCGTGCTCACTGTTTGTTGTTAGGTTCAGCTGGATTAGCACCATCTGGTTAATGTTGAACTTCACTGTAGCCCGTTCTTTTTGTTGAAATGCTTTTCTACTGTCAACAGTCATCTAAACGAACTTGATGATATCCTCTTAATTCACCAAAGTCATGAATGGTGTGGATAAACAAGAGAAGGGAACTAAGGGATGCGAAATCACAGTGGGTATTGGGGCCAAGATAATATCTTTGTTGCTTGAGCTTCCCCTTCTTGCGATACCTCCCTAAGGAATTGGGAAAGGGGCTACCTTGTTATCTTATGTAGTGTTTGATTCGCATTATAATGAGATAGACTGAGTGTTGAAGATTTGACAATTGCTTAAAATTTTGGTTGTAATTGGTAAGTCTATAATTGGTTGTGATTAGTAAATCTGTAATTGATGATTGTATAGTCCAAAGTGAAGTGAGGGGTAAGGGAATGACAGGTTTAGGTCCTTATTGAGTTCCTGTCCTCTGGATCTTGAGCTTATTGTTAACTTTGTAGCTTGAGTAGCTACTGTGTATCCTACAGACAAAGGAAGCAAGACAGTCTAGAAAAAGCATTAATGAATGTAATATTAAACTGAATAAACAATTATGATTTATCTTTTGTTTCGCCCATTCAGTATTTCACCATAAACTATGTCCGAACACAATAATAGAGTGAATGGTCCTGCTTCCAACTCTCCCATTTTACACCCTATTGTTGGGAAAGCTGCTCCTTACTTTATCGTAGCAGAAAGAAGAATTCGTGAAATCTAATGTAGCCATATCTAAAATCAAACAGCCTTTTTTGACTCAATTTGTGAAAGTTTTCAGTACAGATAAGTTCGTGTATCCACATGGGAATCTATAACCTGGCCCTAAAGGATCTCGAAAGAGGATCTTATCTTGTTGCTACAACACTCTTCGCCTTCGCGTGTAAATATTACATCTTTTGTGACCCTTTCTTCAGAACTTGTTCAATTTCTTCCCGTTCATTTTTGCTTCATGTTCAAACATCTCACGGAAGCTGAAATTAACTCTTTTTAGTTGCTATGCATTTTGGGACATTGATTTCAATTTATGCATGCCTGTGGTAGAGAATATTTATCTGAAAATCTTCTTAGTTTTCTGTTAATGTGGTTTTGACTTGTGACTATCGAAATCGTAAACATTCATTAACAGCATTTCTGGAGTAGCTTAGCACACCATTTAAGTGGGTGTTAGTTGGGAGTCCCATTGAATATGTGCCAAAGCCTAAAAGTGATGCTTGACTGGGTTAAAGTACAACTTTGGCAATCTGAAATTTGCCCTAATTTTTAAGGACTGTAGGAAACACCAGCAGTAGATTTGTAATTGATTGTAATTTTTGACTTCTGGACTACTGTAGACATCCTACTAATATTAGGCATCTTCATGTATATCTATTCTCAAATGATATGCAATGTGGATTAGTTTTTCTTCTGTACGTCTCATGTGAGAGATATTCATTTATGAAGTTAAGCATCCATACACAATTCTTGATGATATATAAACTGACCAGTAACTTCTATACATCAGTTTGCACCTGTTGAGCTGTCTGCACTCATGTTACATAAAAGATTATGTTAAAACATTTTAAGGGACCAATACATCTTCAGCACATATTGTATAGGCTTTTATTTGCTTTACGTGGAAACGGCCTATTCTGTGCTCATTGTTGTGTTTTATCTCTGACTTTTAACTTTTCTCGACTCTGCTATTATCTTTTGATCGTTGCATTCTGTACCCTTCATACCTTGATGGATCTGGATTTGAATTATGTTTTCACAGTTGGCTATATGTGGTGAACATTATCTTCATCTTGTAATCTGTATATACATAGATATTTGAGTCAATGAAACTATATAATCTGTGTAGTTAAGGAGAATCTACGATCTACAAAGAAGGAATATGCTAAAACAGAAGATGATTTGAAGTCGCTACAGAGTGTTGGACAGATAATTGGAGAAGTTCTCAGGCCTTTGACAATGAACGTTGTAAGTATTTTTCACCTTCTTTTGCTTGCTTCCGGTATCTTCATATATTATATTTCATTTGAAAAGTTGATTCTACAAAAATTTGGTTCACTGCGATCCTTAACCCTCTCTTCTGAAACCACATGGGAATGGGAATCCTGGAATTACAAGTATGTCATTGCAAGTTCTTGTAGTCTATTTATTGATCTGAAACTTATTCGGGAGGTATTTCTTGTAGAATCTTAATTAGATTTTTTAAAAAAATCCACCGGTTGCTAAGATAGTAACATTTTATATGACATCCTCTCCCTGCAGTTCTCTATTTCAATGAGCTAGAAATTTCAGAATGTTAATTCAAGTACATAATTATTTTATATGCCTGTCATTTCAGTGATTGTCAAAGCCAGCAGTGGCCCGAGATATGTGGTTGAGTGCCGGAGTAAAGTGGACAAGGAGAAACTGGCGGCAGGCACTAGAGTTGTACTTGATATGACTACTCTCACAATTATGCGAGCACTTCCTCGTGAGGTGACAATTTCCTCTGTCATATGTTGATGCTGAGTTTCTGTTGTCAGATGTTGGTGTGACTTTAACTTATGTGTTAATGTCTACTGCAGGTTGATCCAGTTGTATACAATATGCTTCATGAAGATCCTGGGAATGTAAGCTATTCTGCTGTAGGTGGCCTTTCAGATCAGATTTGAGAACTAAGAGAATCTATTGAACTACCTCTGATGAATCCTGAACTCTTCTTGAGGGTTGGTATTAAACCGCCCAAGGTATTTACTATGCTTCGGTAGCAAGTGGTTGTTCTAAGTGTTATCTATGTTTTCTACTTCAACCAATTTGGTGTTCATTTGTTTCAGGGTGTTCTTCTTTACGGGCCTCCTGGAACTGGCAAGACATTATTAGCAAGAGCAATTGCTAGTAATATAGATGCCAATTTCTTGAAGGTATAAAGATAATGTTACCTCTGGCAGTTATTCATCCTCAATCGTTCATTTCTTGAAATATACTTTTGTCAATGCTTCACAGATTCTGATGAATTGGAACTCTGCAGGTTGTATCGAGTGCTATTATTGACAAATATATCGGCGAGAGTGCAAGATTGATCAGAGAGATGTTTGGTTATGCCCGTGATCACCAAGTAAGGATTGACACAATCTGATTATTATATATATATATATATATATTTATGTATGTGTGTGTGTGTGTGAGTATATGCGTGTGTGTGCGCCATATCTTAAAGGAATGCTTTTATTGATTTTTTATCTTTTGGTGAAGCCATGTATCATCTTTATGGATGAGATCGATGCCATTGGTGGGCGTCATCTCAGTGAAGGAACAAGCGCTGACCGTGAAATTCAAAGGACGCTTATGGAGTTGTTTAACCAGCTTGATGGGTTTGACCAGCTTGGAAAGGTTTCTGTTTGTTCTTTGTAGTGAATGTTTGAAATGTGTCATTGCTTAACAGATAGGATCTCCAGGTAAAGATGATAATGGCTACAAATAGACCTGATGTCTTAGACCCAGCACTTCTTAGACCCGGACGGTTAGACAGGAAGATATAAATACCCTTGCCCAACGAACAATCAAGAATGCAAATTCTCAAGATTCATGCTGCTGGAATTGCCAAAAATGGTGAAATTGACTACGAGGCTGTTTTCAAACTTGCAGACGTGACCTGTGGATGCTTGCTATAATCTTTCCTTTTTAGCCCATAGTTTGAAAGTATTCTTGATAACAATTTTGCTTTGTCCAGGGTTTTAATGGGGCTGACCTTTGTAATATATGCACTGAAGCTGGCATGTCTGCAATTCGTGCAGAGCTTGATTACGTTATTCATGAAGATTTCATGAAGGTAAAGTCATCTAATACTTGCTCAGTTCATACTGAAGTTTATAGAATGATTTTGATAGTAGGCAAAATATTTTGCAATTAAGTATCTTACAATTTTCTGTGTATAGACATGTTGGACATGTAAGGAACAATTATAGTCACGTTGGACACATAAGGAACAATAAGGAATAAGTATCTATTTTCATTGGACATATTTATATCCTTCCACTTCATCTTTACTTTTTCTTTAGAGATTTTTTTTGGGGAGATAAAGTGATTTATTTTGGAGAATGTGTGGTGGAGATTGAGTTGAAAAGCCAAATATTGTAGGTTAAAAGTAAAATTTATCATTTAAGCTTGGGAGATGTTTACTTTCAAGACTTTTCCAGCTCTGGTATTATAATTGTTTGACCTCTAATATGTTGGTATAATTTGTCTTACCTGATATAAGCAGGTTAGTAAAATTTTTAAGATGTCAAGCAATTTAAATTTGCATATATTGGAGAGTGCTTGTTAGGTCCCAAAAGAGAATAACATAAAATATTTTAGCATCATTGTTATGTGCTGTATGAGCCTGCATCTGAGGGTTTCTGCATTTTTCAGGCTGTTAGGAAGTTGAACGGTGCAAAGAGGCTGGAATCAAGTGCACATTACATTACTGATTTTGGGGAAAGAATAGAGCTTTGATGGTTCAATTGATGTGTGATCAATTGACATTTGAGGAATTTAGGTTTTACGCGCCTATCCATGGATATTATGTTGTTGGTTTGACATCTTTTCTGTATCTCTCTAACGTATGTTAACCCTATCAAATGTAATTTGAATTTTTTTCCGTACGTCACTGGGATCCATCTTTTGATTTGGGTTGTAGATATTTTTGTTTTTGTGGGGGTCAAGGGTTAAGAGTTAGGTCGGTTGGACTGGTTAGGGGGTAGTCCCAATTTTCCACCATATGTCTGGAGGGTTTATTCTGTATGTGAGACAACCCACATGTGGGTTGTCCAATGATCTCCCGCCATGTGTGTCTGGCGGAATATGGGTTGTCCAATGATCTCCCGCCAGACGTATGGTAGATCATTTATTGGTTATGTGGTGCAATTTATAAGATTGAGGGCATAAAAGTAGATCTGATCACTACTTATTTCACACCACCTTCAAGAGGGGTTGTAATGATATTCACATCTCTAATATACACTTTTTGGGACAAATGTTTGTTGAAAGATATAATGACATGTATTATTTTGCATAACATGATTGTGAAGAATGAGCTTGATCTTGATCTTGATCTTGATGCCCAATTAAAGAATAGAGAGATAACAGAGGTTGAGATGATTTAGGATGAAGAAAAGTACTTACATTGGTGGTGTTAAAAAAATTTATTAAAAGAATTCTTTTTGGTGAGTTGTTAACTTCATAGTTAACTTTAACAATAATTTTAACATTTTGCAAGAATTTGATGTTTTTCAAAATATCTTTTTTTTTTATTTATTTAATAAAATTTAACCAATAACTTTTGACAATAATGGGTTTTGTTTAAATTTGAGTAGATTTTTGTAATTTTATTTAAAGCAATGGGTGTGACACTTTAATAGTTATTAAATTTAACTTATATGTGTGATACTTAACAATAATTTAAAATACATTTTTGGCTTAGATAGTTAAATTTAACAACACCAAAGTATAATACCACTAAACATTTGATATTTTCACATTATTAGGATCCTTTAAAAATCTTTCCGTTAGCTTCCTCTTTGGGGGAAAAAAGAATGAAAAGCAAGCATACTCTCACGTACTGGAAATTCATTAGTCTCGCTCACTTGACGCTCCCATCTTCATTTGGTAATATGAGTTAATTTACTATACCAGTCAGTATTATATACTAGTAAACCGCTTACCCGCTGTGATTTTGACCATAAGACTTCATTTGTACTAAAGGAAATTTAAAAAGATGATATATATATATATATATATATCAGCACTGAAGATATTTTTTTTATTTTTGATTTCTAAATTTCTAGTAGCTTTTAAACAGTATTATTAATTATACCGCTTGTCCAGAACTAGATAATAACTGCAAGATGAAACCGAACCATTTGTACGCAGTGCGATTATATCTAACCACCAATTTCAACTAATCACAATTGAGTACAACTTTTTGCTTAAGCAAGTTGATATGTCCTTTCCAAGCAAAGAAAGAATAGAATCATCGAGTCAGTTTTTGAACAAAAGTGTCTGAAGCTTCTATATACACCAAGCATTTGTGACAAGCTCTAATTAAACTCATTTCCAAAGACTTCTCAATTGTTATGGGCAAATTTACCATAGCGCACTATGTACTCTCCAATGCCAATTTAACATTTGTAGGAGCAGTATAGTAGTTTTGAGAATTAAGTTCGGGCATGCTAACCAATCAGTTTCCATGGTTGCCTTCACACATGTGCCGTTGTTTGTAGGCGATGTGGTGCACCCTCAACGCACGTCGTGTGGTCATATGGTGTTAGATTATTTTCACCGTTTTTTGTTAACACATTGTTACTTGTTTCTAATCTCTTCGACTGCAAATCATTGTTATTGCTTAGTTCTTGTTTGAGCGATTAATTTAATAATTTTAATTAACCTCATCAGCATCTAAACTTTTTGTTGCTACTAGATGATTACATAAAGCGAAATGATAAGGCTCCATGATCCCAAACAACAACTGTTCCATGGATCTATCACATGAAATGATGAAAATATTGTCAGTGAGATCAAAGTTCTATTCACTAGCATAAAGTTCTACGAAAATATCCCAATGAAGTTGATTGCCTCTGCAATCAGTTATATATGACTCCACCCGCGCCTTCAATTGCAGGTATCGGGGAAAGGAAATCGTATGTAGTGGCAAATTCATCAATTCAAGATATCTGGTTACTTTATTTGCCACTACAGTGATATCAGCTTTTTCAATCTTTCACATGCGTAGGGGAAAAGCCAACAAGTCACGTTCTTCTTATTATTAGCTATATATTCAATGCATGATAAGAAAACAAAGCAGAAAAAAGTCATAGCCTCAGATCTGCTTGATCCCAATTTCACATTATTGCATTTCATTTTCACAATCTGGTAGGAGATCGGGGCTGATATTTCTCTTAGAATTTGTACACAATAACCAAACACAATAACCGAATACACTAAAGAATGTAAAGCTTCAGCGGAAGAAGTATGCGCCATTTGTCTAAGTGAGTTCCAAGAAGGCGATGGGGTTAGAGTATCTATATACATATATATATATATATATATGCTACTGAGATTCTGGAATCTAAAATCTCAGTTTTGGCGCCTGCCCCAGATTCCTTTTTGGCATATTTATTTTTCTTTTAGTATTTATTTGACAGTTTTGGGCCAGTAACCACAATTCAGTTTTTATGCTGACAAAACTGCCCATCTGCAACGAAGTTTTTGGCTGTAGCAGTTTCTTCAGTACGCCTAACTTTTCAGAAATAGGCACATCCACTATGCTCCATTACTGGGTATTTTTTTATTGGGTGCTATTTACAAGATGTGCACATCTCACACGACTACACGACAATAATTAATAAACCACCACAATATCTATACTCATGTTATGACCAACTGTACATTCATTAAGCAGTTTTCTACTGTGCATATTTATTTTTATTTTTCTTTATTTATTAAATAGTTTTGAAAAATAACTGCAATATAGTTTTTTCACATGACAAAATGGTAATAACCTCCAACCAGCAGCCAAGATGCATAGTGGGAATCAGTTTTGGCGGTACTGTTCACCCTCATAGCCTCAACCACTAACATATTTATACTGCCCACTTGCTTCATTTACAATATCGATTTGCTTTATCAGATTTACCACTCTCACTGTCTCCATTTATTTTATTTTCATTTTTCCCCGACTAAAAAACTTCAAGTTCTGAAAAATGGCAGCCAATAATACGAAAATGACATCAGGAGAGATGAAACAAACATTACCACAGGAGTTGGAAACAACAAAAAGTGATTGGATAATTAAAGTCCGAATAGCTCGCAAGTACAATGCAGAACCCAAAGATAATATGGAGCTTGGAACTTCTATCAGTTGATGAAAAGGTAAATGTGAAACAGAATTTTGTTTACTCCATTTTTCTTGCTATTTTTTCTTCCCCCTTCCATTTTTTTTCTTTGACTACAAGTTGATAGAAGATATAATTTTATGCTTTAGGCCTATAGAATTCAAGCCACTATCAACCCCCCACATATTGTTAAATATGATGGATTATTGCGTGAAAATATGGTTTGCTACCTAACAAACTTCACAGTTACCGAGAATAACAGAAAATATAGCATCACAAATCACACTTACCGCCTATTGTTCACCAAGTTGACTGAAGTCTTCACTATTGGAGATCGCAATTTCCCAAAGTCAATATACGAATTCAAGAGTATTTCTGAGATTATTGGATTATAGGACATCAACATCAGACTGTTTGGTACATTTTGGTAGACCACTTAAATACATATAAAAATATTAATTGTAATCTAACATAGTTCCCTATTGTTTTCAGACATAATCAGAAGAGTGGTGCTTATATACCCACTACGGCACCAAAAAAAAAAAAACAGCAACTGATGTTGTTTACAGACATACTGATGTAGAAATTCAAGACAATGAGTAATAACGCAAAACTACCACTCTGCTTTAACTTTACACATTTATTTTCATTTCATAACTTTACAACTATTGCAGGAACAATAGAATTACTTGCATATCATGGGGAAATTTGCCGATGAAATGGTCAAATTCGTCGAAGGCGTAGGCAAAACACATTTATCATTATCATTCAACTTTGCACTGCAAAGATTTTCAACAAAAAGTTGGCCTTTCAAACGCCTACTACGCAACCAAACTAATAACCAATTCTTCCGTACTAGAGATCAAAGATTTCAACAGAAAATAAAGCACAGACAAGCCACTTTTACCATAACTGCAACGTATATTTAACTTGTTCTTAACACTATAAATATAAATGTTTTTGTAGGGGTGATGATGATGACGACGACTCAGTAGATACCATTACCATTACTCATGTTTCTACCTCGTCAACCCACACTATGATTGAAGAATTAGAGGGCGGCATTTACCCTGTCACGACACTAGAAGAGATTGAGAACTGTAAAGAGGTCGTTGTCTATTTAACTTAGAGAGTGGCATTTACGCAGTCATGACAATAGAATGGATTGTTTTATCGTAACAACTAGAACTCATATCTGTCATACCATATATTGCAGAAAGGATATTATTTTGTGGCAGCCCAAATCACAGCAGTACTGAGTGATGGCAATTGGTCATACATAAGTTGCAGAAAATGTAAAAGGAAGTTAGAAAGTTCGCCCAAAAAACACTAATGCAATCACTGTAAACTTCGAGCAAGCAATCCAAACCCCAGCTATAGAGTTCGAGTAAACGTCATTGACAAGACACAAAATGCCACATTTACATTATGGGATAGCGTAAGCGAAGCTCTAATTGGAAATAATGCAAGAGAAATTAGAGATCGCATCGCTATGGTATTGTCCTTAAGGATTTATCTATTTTTTACTTGTGCGGTACTAATATACGTACATATACTTAGGACCAAGCAAAAAATCAAGGTAACAGCATTGAAAAACATAGTGAATATTCTATCTCGACCACGGGTCAACCAGAAGAGTTAAAGTGCCTTGTCAGCCAACTCTTGCTATTTAAAGTGCATATTAGAGACCAAAATGTTCAGTTAGATAATCCAGATCACGTTTTTTCCATCCGAGATGTTTCCTGCGATGCAGATTTGATCGCAAAGTATAAAAAGATGGAGATTACTAAGGTTTTTCGATCCAACGTTTTATTTCGGTTCTGATTCCCCAATAGCAAATTACTAAATTATATTCTTTTTCTAGAAATCAGACATGTTATCATGGCTTGCTATGACCGAGAAGAGGTAATTGAAGTAAAAAAAGACAGTTCAGAACAAATTTTAAGTTATTTCACCTTTTGAGGATGCTAAATATTATATTTCCTTTCAGTTGGATGACTCGATAAGTGAAAATGCGGAGAAGACTCCATCAGACACCTTAACCAAAAGAAGCCTTAATCAGGCTTTTGAAGACAGTGCAAACAGTAGCATGCTCTCAGATGGCGGCTCATCTACAATAGTCCACTGTATCAAGAACGGAAAGGAAATCAAAGTTGAAAGAGACTAAATAGTGTCATTTCTACATTTCATTTACTATTTTCTTATCATCTATTAGCCATATTCTAGATTATCAATTATGAAAGACAATGTATTTGCATTTATGCACTTTAAATGGTACTTATCATAGAAACTTTTGTTATTCAATTTATGGTAATTGCAAAAACTTTCAGTTATGTCAACTACTAATACATGCAATAGTGCTACTAAAAAAACGTATTTATTCTAAAGCAGGCAGTACAAGTATTATTTTAATACAATTCTAATTGCACTATTAATACTTCAATTATATGGGCTAAAAGCAAACAAGTTATTTCCCCAAAAATTATATAATACCACATAAATTAACCTGGATCACGTTATGTATTTATCATTATTTAGTATTATGTCACATACGATAGTTAACAGACATTTCATGTTATTATTATCTAGAATTTTTATCTAGAATTATGAGTTAACCTACATAGTAAATTAACTAAATGTCTAATTCACACGTAAAAAAGTTCTAGATCAATAGAATATTAACCGGGCTTCATATCATCACAAAGAATAACTACAGAATTTTACCAATTCTTTGAAGCTAATCATACAATTCCGTTTATTTCTTACTCCTTGAAAATTTATCAAAATTTATCTAAATTTATAAAAATATCCTCAAATTATAATTATCTGATTTAAATTGAAGCTTAGTATTCACCTCAACCAATATAATATTTCAACATTTTCAAAAATTTCAACAATTATTAGCTAAGTACTAACCTGGTGAGTGCACTTGTGCATTGAAATTACAAAGAAAATTTTCCACTGTGCATTGCCAACTGCCATCAATTTGTGATACTACCCCCACCCCATTACCCCCACTGCCCTATGGTCGTCAATACACCCCTACCACGACACGATATCTTTAAACAACAATTCAGGATAACAGTCTCCACTTCCCACAACACCACTGCCATCAATACACCGCCGCTATCACACCCTCGCTTTCTTATGATTCCTTTGGCTATTTCGTTAACTGCCAACAACTGCTAAATCCACTATACCAATTTTTTCCATTCTATTAGAAACAACTATAAATAAAGTGTTTTCATAGATAATAATTTGTTAATTGTGATAACTTTTCAATGAAAACCATAAAAAAAAAATACACTCCACAAGTCAGGATTTCGTTAGCCAGTTACCAAATTGCCTATTGGGCCACAATATATTCCTCTTAAGCATTAAAGATAGCTTGAAAACTACTACTCTTTCTCGAAGGTGACAAGACTTATACAGTACCAGAACTCAACTCACCATCGACGCGGTAAACATGTTGTCTGCCCCATCGATGACCTCTCTAGGCGGTGATGAAATTGATGAAATCATTTGTAGAGGAGATAGCCTATTGGAATTATACCGTGGGAAACACAAACACATTGACCGTGAATTTTTTCTTTCATCATCAATATGCTTCTCATCTTAATAGATGGATTAACATTTCAGTTGCAGCAGGAGTAAGAAATATTAAGCTCTCATATACCCCCAATGAAAGAAATAATAATAGCTTAGAGGAAATTCATCTCTATACTTTTCCTCATTGGCTTTTTAGTGAGTCCAATAATTCAATGCTGGAAAGTCTCCAAATGCATTTCTGCATTCTGAAGGCACCGCCCGAATTGCCCGGATTTAGGTACTTAAGAAGGCTGCAGTTTAGATTTTTTTTTTCTGGCCAAGGAGTTCACTCTTAACTTATTTCATATCTGTCCACTACTGAACCATTTGACACTATCACGCTGTGAGATTGCGTCAGGCATTTTAAGTGTTGTGGGTGATCGTCTTCGCCTAGAACATCTGAAGATCCTATTTTGTACCAATAATTTTGAGGTCAACATAAATTCGTCGAACCTTAGTTCATTTGAGTTCATAGGTCAGATTCGTAGGATATCTTTCTTGAATGCTCCAAATCTAAAGGAATTTTATGTTTGGCCAAGCTTTTCTGGGTTTCCTTAAGCTCTGAGATGGTTTCCAGTGCTACCTCAGCTTGATACATTATTTCTAACCTTATGTGAAGAACAATTAATTCTAAATTACATTTGCCATTCATGCATGTTTTTTATAGATAACTTTAAATACCGTTATGACAACATTCTCTACCCAACATATAAACTATTTGTTTTGATTTGTGTCAAGATTATGGAACTGCCAGAAAATGTCGAACATTTCTCGATTGTAAGGCAACTAGGTATTTACATTTACACGCATTCCAAGAATTTCCATATCTTTCGTATTTCCTCTATCCTAAATTCATTTCCTAATGTAGAGAGACTTATAATATGGGTAAATGTTCTATTTTTTACCTCAAATTTTTATGTTCTCATTATAAATTTTACTTAAAAAAATTAATTCTGTTTTTAGATATGCTTAAAAGATGTAGGGTTTTCCTTTTACTCTATTTTTCCTTCTACAATACAGTTACTGGGCACAACAGTTGAACGAGAAGAGTTTACAGCCTTCAAACAAGATATCATGCTCCACTCAATGCTGAAAACATTTGAATTTTATGGTTTTACTGGAGATTGGTTCGAACTAATGCTTATAAAGAGAGTACTCCAATCAATGACTAACCTAGAAGCATTGGTTATTGGAAATTCAAGGTGAACGCTTTGGGATAAAGAGCAATGGTTTGAGTTCAATGATTATAACGAGCTTTCAAACTTGCACTTGGAACAAGAATGGCTCAGACGCAAGCTCAAGAGCTGTTTCAATTCCTCTCTAAAATTTGTTATACTTTAGTTTCATCAGAAAATGTTAATATACCAATGTACATTTTTATATAATTTCCCTTGGACATCTATTAGGATCAATTCAAGGTAATGTCATTTTATCAAAATCCAAATCAATTTATTTGTCTCTGATTATTTCTACAATAGCACCCAATCTTTTTAAGTGTCTTCTATAGGTAACTTTTTAAGTTCAAACTTTTTTTTAAAATGTATTTAAGTTATGAATTCGATGGGCAATTCCTTGTCAGAGTAAATTTAACAATTAACAGAGTTTAAACAATAATTGAGTAAGTATACTACGTTTTAGAAATATTATGATACTTATTATAACATTATAATATTGGCTATTATTATAACAATGTTGCTTATTACTATATTATTAATTACAATTAATTATTAATTTTATTATTCAATGGCTTAACTATTACAAAGAAAATATAATGACCGTCGTTTCTTTAACATAGTCATTGCCACGGGAATTTACCATTTATAAAAAATTAAGGAGCTAAAGCATTAAACGATACTATTAAATTGCTTCATTTGTTGCATTTTTGTTTACCATTTATAAATAATTAATGTTAATATTAATCCAACCACAACCCAACCAGTTCTAACCACCCATGTCCAGCAGTGTTGACAGTCATTCTAATTGGACGAATTTTCTTGATCTGTTGCATTTGTGTTAGTTATCTGCCCATCTCAATGGTAATATTAAACCACCCACTATCCAACCACCACCCAACCATTTCTGACCACCACCCACTTCCAATCCCACATTTTGACGGTTTTTCTAATTGTCTTTCTTGTAATAGTTAACTCATCCTATAAGTTTCAAAAAACTCTATTGTTGTCATTCCCTAGAACAAGAAAAATCTCAAAATCTCAAAGCCATTAGAGGTTTATGAAGCCATTTCTTAATTTCTTTTTCAAGTCAACGTGAACCGTTACATACAAACTGCATTTGATATATCTGTTCAAGAAAATAAATTAGTTTCAACCAAAAATGCCTTCAAATCAGCATATTGGAGATAAATGCAGACGCCTTCTACAATCTGGTGAGATTATATTATATTTTCTTTCGTTTTTACAACTATACTTTCATTTTTTTTCTTTCCAGTTTTTATCTAACCCAGAATTAAATTATTTTCAGATCAAAGGGTGATGCAAAGCCAATCAATATTTAGTGATCTGACTAATACGTACATGTTTCAGTTAAACTTTTAAGAATGACTATTTTCATACTCACTGAAGACTCTAAAATTTTACTATATTCTTATGCAAAGTGCCAATACCAACAACGGTTGGTCCCAGTAGGCTGGCAATGACACCCGCAAGCCTAATACCTAGATGTGGTCGAGACGAACGACCAACTGGCCTCTCAAACCGTAGATTACCTCCCGGGAAGGACATACTTAGCAGGAAAAGAAATTATACGTCTTCATGCGTTGATTCCTTACTGGAAGGAAGTCAACCGACGGTCAATTATTCAGGTGAGCGTATTATCCATCGTAATTTAATTTATTAATATTTAAAAATATGTTAAAAACGTATTCATAGTTTATTTCAATATTATGGTTTTAATTTATCTCAATATTTCTACATTAATTTAAAGCTGATTAAGATAAATTATGTGACGTATTTTGTTTAATTTTTAAAACCTCATTATTAATATTCATGAGTGAAATTAATTGTGTTAAATTAAATATTTTAGTGGATTCTCCAGGTTTATATGTTTTATCTAGAATGGATTTACATCGGTCCCTAATATGATATAAAATACACATAAATGTATAATGCATGTTAATGTAAATTTTTTTATTTCCTTGCGTTTTGAACACTATGTGATTATATGTACGCTATTTAGTATGATATACATGTTAATAGGGTAAATAATGAATATACATGTTTTTCATATAGATGATGTATATATTAAAAGCTAATAATAAACTAATAAACTAATATTAGGCCTATGCATAAACAGTGGTAGGAAGAAAGGTAACAAGATAATAAACTATTAAATAATGACATTCTAAAAAAATGAGGTCTAAACTAATTATTTTGTTATTTGCATACACAATTATACAAATTGTACTATGCAAGTAACGATTAAATATAGAAATATCTACGCATCCATCTTACTTAAGGTATTAAAAAAACAAATAGAAGGGTTTAGAAATATACCTCATGCGCAAATATCATCCTTTTTTTGAAGAAATCCGTGTCTGAAATTAAGAATTATATACTAAAAAATTAATATTTTGTAAAATATTATAACTAAAAGAAAATGGGAAAGGCATGTCATCATTTCATGAGATAGATGGCTATAACATATCAAGCTTTAAGCAATTCAAACAGCTCAGTCCATAAATTTTTATAGGTGATAAAAAAAAGTTAAAAGAAAAGCAAATATTAGCTTTAAGCAAACTGTAATAATAATAATACAAATAAAAAAAATATTAGCTTTAGCTTGACTATAATAATAGTACAAATAGAAAAGGCAAGCACAAGAAGTATACTGCAGCGAAAAAAAGATGAACAGAAAGTACAATGTTCATTCGACAGTAGCTAAGCTAATATGACAATTAATGCCTAGGAAAATCCAAATGACAAATGTGTACTCTACTTTAATTGGGAGTTTCAGAGATGATAAAGCCAAAAAAATATTTTAAATTAGTAATCAAATAAATTTTCTTTGTTGTGCCAGTATGAACGGCAAAGACTTAACCTATTTACATCCAAAAACTAAAGTATTAGAAGAAGTGATGATACCTTTTTGAGAAGCAAAGTAATTTGTGTGTCTCTATGCTTCTTGATGGATTGTAGATCTTTGATGTGCACATAAGATTTGGGCATTTAAGCTCCAAATTTGATAAAAATATTATAGATCCAGAAAAAATATAGTAGGTGCATTTTAAAACCCACAAAACATTAATTTCACATACCACTTAAAAAAAATTAATATTACAAATCCAACAAAACTTTTTTTCTTAAGGTAAATATAGCAAAAAAAAGTTAACAAACCGAAACTGAAATTGCTGCTACGATCTAGATATTATTTTAAAGAAATCTGAAAATAAAAAAAGTACTCATTAGAAACCAAATCATGAATTCGGAATGCTACTACAAAATATAGAAATTATAGTCAGAATTTAACATAGTAATACGTTTACAAACTTATGTTTTTCTCATAGTGTTTTTCGTACGCGATTCTTAGCCTCTAAAACTATCTAATGGGATGATTGTTTGCAAATGTATTCTTATAAAAAGGGCATTAGCAAATTCTCTCCAAAAATTATTTAAGGATCAAAGAAAAGTTCTTAAGCTCATGAAGAAAGTTTTTGATTTGAGTTGTGGCTTAGAACAAGAAGTTGAATGGTGCTGGAAAAGAAGCTGAATGGTGCTTGTGCTGGCTATGGCAGACAGGACAAGAGTAACTGAGTGGTTAATATATATGGTGGGACTAGAATGTTCTATTAGGGTTTGGTAGTATTTTTATTATTTTTTTATTTTTTTGCCTTGGTTATATCGGTTATTGGTCTCTGTGGTAGCCAGCTACATTCGCCAAACGTACACGCTTTGACATTAGGTTATTGAACTCATTACTTTGATTTATCTTTGACATTAGGTTGACCCACTTTAGTGGCAACTTTGTAAATTAGATTGTCAAACCCACAGCACTGAGGACAATTGTTTGATCTGTCATTGGGCCGTACGTCAACTCATTTGGCTTTTCGGTAGGCTTTTTCCTTGGGGATTGAAACGCTTTATAAAATTGAAACAAATTTTTAATTGTTTTGTATTTGGAAGTCACGTCACCTAATTACTAAACAAATTCTTAATTGTTTTGTATTTGGAAGTTCATGTCTCTTAATGGTTTGTATTTGCAAGTTTACGTGAAACATTCTTAATTGGTTTGTATTTGGAATTTTACATGAAAAAGGTGATTTATGGAAATTGTACGTCTAAACTTACTCTGGGCATCTAAAATCCCTAGTTCAAGTGAAAATATAATACTCAGCCATTTTGCTCCACTAGCCCGGCTCAGGTTTACAGTTTGGTTTTCATTATTATTATTTTTTATTTATTATTATTATGACTATCATCATCATCATCCACCAATTATTTATATGTGACTAATTGAATTTACGTGACATTTTTTAATAATAAGTAATTATCACAAATGTCACTTTTTACATAAATCTCTTTAATAACTTAAATGTGCCTTTTAAATTCTATATGCGATTTTTTAATTTTTATATGTAACTTTTCTACATATAATTTTACATAAATTTGAATTTCCGGTTTTTATGTGACTTTTCTATAGTAAGACAAATGTGACTTTTTAATAAATCTGATCTTTTTAGCTTTTATGTGCGACTTTTTAAAGAATAACAAAAATGTGATTTTTAAATTATTATATGTGACTTTTCTGCTTATAAATTTTTAATAAATATGACTTTATATGATTACATTCCATATAATTATGCCATTATATTGACGTTCAAAAATTATTATTTATATATAAATCAATGATATATACTTAAAACAGGTTTTCTTTGGGAAAAAAAATCATATATAGCTTATTATATATTCTTTCAATGAATTTAGGCTATATATATACTTTTTATTTTTTCAATTAAGTGAACTATATTACATATTTTCACATGGACATATGTCTAAACAATTTTAATTTAATTCTGTTAAATTAAAATTTTATATATTTCATGAATTACACAATTACATATATATTTCAAGTTAAAAATAAAATTTCAAATACTTGACAAATTGCTACTTTCCAACTCATTTATATATATTCCGATTTACGTATTTTACATTTTTATAATGTATTTTCAATTAAAGTAATTTTTTTATTAAACTGTAACAGCTTTTATTATCTTTTTTGTTTAGTAATGGATATATATCTAATTCTATGGTTTGTGAAGTATTTGAAATTTTTGTTTAAATTTTCGATATACTGCTATTTTTAAATTTCCATTTTAAAATATAATTTTCAAATGTTAAAGTTTGTGTAAAAAATATATATCTAACAAATATAGTGATAATTTTGTATTGAATTTTTTTCCTATACTTTTTTTAAAAAAATAACACATTACATAGTTCCCTATTTGCATATGGCTATATTTTGTTTGATATCAATTCCAAAAATTATTTAGCATTTAGTGAACCACTAAAGTATCTAAATTTAAAATAGTAAAGTTATGTTCATTATATTATTTCATATAGAATAATGTGATGACTATACTCTATTTGAATTTGGTACAGCCTACGTTATTATCTCATTTAAGTCAAATTAGCTTATAGTATTTATCTAACATTGTTTTTAATTAATATTTAGCTAAATGAAATGTTTATCGATTCAATGAGCAGAATATATGGATCTAGGAGATCCTTCTCATAGGTGTCAGTATTGTAAAGCGTTGTTTTGGTTTGGTGAGCAATTGGATAAGCGTTACAATACTTGCCGATTTCCTAAGTTTTCGATATGCTGCATGCAAGGCAAAGTGCAGCTTACTCCAATGCCAAACCCTCCACAGATGTTTAAAGATTTATTATTTGAAACTGATACGACGAGTAAACATTTTAAGAATAATATCTGGACGTGTAACACAATGTTTACGTTTACATCTATGGGAAGAGAGATTGATAAGGCAATTAATCGTGGTGGTGCTCCTCCAGTGTTTAGACTACATGGGGAAAATTATCACCTCATGGGAAGTTGGTTGCCAGTCGAAGGACGATCACCACAATTTCTCCAGTTGTATGTATTTGATACTAAACATGAAGTATCAAATAGGTTTTTTGCAATTGGGTATATGTGATACATTAAATATGGTACACGATTTTAGGATGTGTAATTTTTCTTTCTAATTATATTTTTTAATTATATTTGATACTGAACATGAAGTATCAAATATATTTTTTGCAATTGGGTATATGTGATACATTAAATATGTTACATGTATTTTAGGATGTGTAATTTTTCTTGCTAATAGTAGGTAACACGAGAAAATAGTACATGATATAAAAAATTTGTTGGATGAACACAATGCTTTGGTAAAATCATTCAGAATGGTTCAAGACACAATGTTGCAAAATAAGACTGAAAATGTCAAACTTAGACTTTTCAAGAGTCGGGAAAACAAAGATAGGTGTTATAATCTACTGAATAAAGATGACATTGCTATGTTGATTGTTGGTGATTTTGAAACTGTTCTGGGTGATAGAGATATTATTGTTGAGACTAAGACGGGCCAAGTACAACGAATTAATGAGTGGCATCCTTTGTATTTGGCTTTACAGTATCCTTTACTTTTTTCTTTTTGGCCAAGATGGTTTTAAAGATAATATTTTATTAAATGGTACAAGTTCTATCTCATCTGGCGGTCGAAAGTATGTGTCCTTGAAAGAATATGTTGCATACCGTATACACGAAAAAGATAGTGAATCACCTAATATTCTATTTTCCAAAAGATTATTCCAACAATTTTTGGTCAATACATATACTATGGTGGAGGCTTCACGTCTGTTATATGTGCGAACCCATCAAAATGAATTGAGATGTGATTTGTATCGTGGTTTAGCTGATGCATTATTACGGGGTGATACTAATCCTACATCACTTTGGAAGAGAATATATTTGCCATAGTCTTACATTGGTGGAGCTCGGTGGATGATTCAAAAGTATCAGGATGTCATGGCCATATACAAGTGGGCCAGTTATCCTAATTTGTTTATAACCTTTACGTGTAACCTAAAATGGCCGTAGCTTGTTCATTTTCTTGAATCGAGAGGGTTAAAGGTAGAAGATCCTCCGGATATATTATGCAGAGTGTTCAAAATGAAGTTGGATTTACTTATGAAAGATTTCACGACGCTCTTCCGATGCTATTTTTGGACCAGTTAAAGCAGGTATATTCTCTCTTAAAATACTGTCTTTTTTGTTTTTTATGCATTAAATATAAACTTAATTCCTATGATTATTGTTTTTTTCGGTATGTTTTTTACTATTTGTTTAGCGATGTACACAATAGAGTTTCAAAAGCGTGGACTGCCGCACGCTCATATATTGCTTTGGCTTACTGATGGTACTTGTATTCTACCACGGAGCAAATTGATTGTATAATTTCTACTGAAATCCCTAGATCGGAAGAGCAATGATCCAGCTTAATATAAAGCTGTGAAAGATCTTATGATTTATGGTCCTTGTCGTTAGCTCGATCTAACTCTCCATGTATGGCTAAAGGACGATGTACGAAGCAATATCCAAAAAAGTTTGTTCAGTCGACAGTCGTTGATAAGGGCGGGTATTTGACTTATAGATGACAGAATAATGAAAAGATTGTGGAAAATAATAGAATTGAACTTGATAATTGGTATGTCATTCTACATAATTAGTATTTCCTTCTGAAGTATCATGCTCACATTAATGTAGAATGGTGTAATCAGTCTAAATCAATTAAATATTTATTTAAGTATGTGCACAAAAGCCATGACCGAGTGACAGCAAGTTTTTATAAGAGTAGTGATGGCGATAGAGGTAATGATAGAGTAGATGAGATTAAGACATATTTGGATTGTAGATATCTTTCACCATGTAAAGCAATTTGGCATTTATTTCGCTACGACACCTATTTTAGAGAACCTCCTGTAGAGTGTTTGTCTTTCCACCTTCCTGGTGAGTAGATGCTTTACTTTGGAGAAAATAAACCAATTCAGCATGTTCCAAATTGTCCTACGGCAAGACAGAGTATGTTCACTACATGGATGGAGGCAAATAAGGAATATCATCAAATCAGAAATTTGACATATGCAGAATTCCCCACAAAATTTGTGTGGCATGAATATATAAAGAAGTGGATGCCATGAATTAGTGGGTATACAATTGGTCGGATTTTTTATATATCTCCTATTCAGGGTGAGATGTATTACTTAAGAACATTATTGAATGTGAAATGAGATCCAAGTTCATATGAGGAGGTTAGGAAGGTCAACGGTATCCAATATGACTTATTCATAGATGCTTGCTATGCACTTGGCTTACTAGATGATGACAAAGAATACATTGATAGTATTGAAGAAGCAAGTCATTGGGAGTCTGCTCATTCTATTCGAAGTCTTTTTACAACATTGTTGACATCAGAATCTATGTCACAACATGAATTTGTTTGGCAGTCATGTTGGCGTCATATGTCAGACGATGTATTATATATGCAGAGACGTACTTTAGGGCACCAAGGTATTGTCTTCTCTTATTCACTTTTGTAAACCTTGCAAGTAAGTTAATCTCTTAGCTTTAAGATATTGAAAATGTATTTTATATAACTTTATACTATTTCAAAACTAATAATTGTTGTTTCTCAATTTATGTGTGTCACGCCTCGTTTGTTTCTCCTTCTTTAATTTGATAAGTCTACTTAATTGAAGATAAACACTCATATGCATTTTTTTCTTTTAATGAATTAAAGCATGGTTTAATTAGCTTTCATATCGTTTTAAGTTCCCAAAGTAACTTTATAATCACATCATACAACATAAGTTTTAACTCCCATGGTCCTCTTTCAATTTCCATTTTGATGGGGTTAATTAGGAAGCAAGTTTGGTTATCATTTACTCATTTTTACCACACACTATATCAACTTTTGCATAAAGAACAAATTAGGTTAACAAACTTATTTCATTCATAACTTGCCGAGTAGTGGGATTGGAAAACCTTTACACGGAAAATAGGTTTCCAATCCATCCAAAAGTTATGTACTATAGTACACACCAAGAGTTACATATGTAAGTATCTAGTTTATTCTACTATCATGTTAACATATTAAGTAAAAAACATAGGTTTATCCACCGTAAACCTATCATGGTAGAGATGGACATGAGTATAGGCACAATATATATTGAGTTCATATGTTGTGCCCAAATACATAAGAAATTGCGGGGCATCCTCATAATATCCCCATAGATCCGTTTCTATTACTTGTGTAATCCGGCTCCCACTTGCATTCTCACTCCAAGATTCGGCTTGCTTTTCAAATACCTTGCGAACGAACATCTACAAAATTAGTAAAATGTTGAGTGAGTACTAAGTACCCCGTGAGTAACATAATTAATTGGTTTGCCATAAGACTTTAAGAAAACCATGTTTCAATTACAAATTCCATAAGTAGAATATACACAAACCTCTTCAAATGATAGGGCCCAATCACTAGTATCACCAACTACCCGTAGCGCGCAATCAAATCATTCAAATGCCAATTTCTCATGGCAAGGGATCCATAATAACTCCGGTCGACCCTTACCGAAGTTTCAGAAACATTAACAACCAAAACAGACACCATGCCAATCATTCTTATCCTGGGTCATAGAACAAGTTATAGCATGTGAACAATTCAAATTCACATATTACAGAACAGGTAGGGTAATACTAGTGTAGTGAGTGCAATAAAACATTTCATACCTTGTCAATATAAGATATCATTTAATCATTTTTCACAAAGCCATGACATGCCAATGGAAACCAAGTCATTAGTTACTCACCTTGTTTTCTTTTCTTGTAAGGTTATGTGGCTCAAAACACCTTCAATACTTGAATATTTTTCAAGTAAAATGGCTTTCAAAGTGGGCTCTTGTATGTATATAAGGAAAGACTTGTTTGGTGGACAAAAGGTAGGTTAAAGAAGGCTTCTTAAGGGTTATCTAAGCAGCTTCAATATATGGACGAATTTCCCAACTAAATTCTAAGAGTCCTTGGATTCCACCAATGAAAAGGCTTACAATTGTCCCTGAGTGCATTAATGTCATCCAATAGAAATAGCTCCAATTGTTCATTCTTGAGAATTCTTGTGTTTTTCAATTGCCAAGTGTTTTCTCTATTATCCATATGATCAAATCCAAGAGCCCAACATTCTCTAGATCTTTCTCCCTTTTATTTAA